>VYZM01001151.1:151197-259139 GCA_013398915.1 Dromas ardeola | reverse complement strand
CAGATATGAGTCAGAATAAATTGAGAGAACCTTTGAGACATAAAACTCAGTTTGAATACAGTGAAAGAAGGTCCACACTTTTTTAACATACGGTCATTTATGTTGAGTATGCTTGTAAATTCAGACGTCTGTAAAACCATATCTGGAAAGACAGAAATGGATATACTAAAAATATATTTACATGTTTATATATAATTATACAAATATAAAAATATACAGCTCATTTCAATGGAATGCTCATATTTTCTCTCTAGCTGCAAATGGAGCCTACTCTATAAAGTGTTTTTCGCAAGCACACCAAGATCTTTTTTTCATTTTGCCTATGGTTTAGTAAGACTCCTTGACTTTGATTGAAAAGTCACTTGATAAATAATGTAATTATCTTGTCCACCTCTGTATGCCCCATTTACCACACAGCAGATCATTTGTCAGCACTTCATTAGCCAGAGAACCATGTGTCTTAAGTGAGCAAAAGAATGTATTTTAGAATGTAAATATTAAAAGAGACAATTTTTTTTATTGAGATCAAATGGCACATTAGGTACAGGGTATATACATGACTTAAAATCTGCAAAAGGAAACTTCTGAAATGTCCACTGGAAGGGGTCATGTTTGGCTCAGTGTTAACAGGTGGCGTGAGTCACATTATCTGCTGCAAATAACATACATTGCAAATATGGTCTGTCTATGTGTCTGCAAAGTCATTTTATGAATTGACCTTGAATGGTGGGATGATTGAAAAGTATTCACTGTGAGGAGTGGAGGAACAATTTTCAGTCTATGCTGTTTCCTGAAGCTGCTTGCTTTCAGTACAAATTATTTCTGCTGTATATGAAGTCACTTGAGTCCCATCCTATCATTCTACTGCCTGTTTGGATAGAAGTATTTTCAATTGGGGGAAAAAAAAAAGAAAAAAGAAAAAGAATGTGAGTAATAAGAAAGCAAAAGGAATTACAACATAATGACAACATTATGACAACATGTAATAAACCAACTGTTGCTTGAATCGGTCACCTTTGATTTTTAGATGCTAATGGTCTATCTATGAGTATGTATAAAGAAACTGGAAGACTTCAAGAAGTCCAAAAGGAGGACGTTGCTCTTGCAGTGGAATTATTGCATGAAACTTTGTAAAGGTCTTTTTGGCCTTTTATCACCAATACAGGTGCCCAGGCATCCCCTTGCAAAATTTTCACTTCCCTCTGCAACTTATTTTTTTAGAGGTGAGCAGCAGCAGAAGGAAATGCAAGATAAAACTAAAAGTCTCAGCATGATAGTTTTCAATAACTGAATCATAGAATCATAGAAAAGTTGGGGTTAGAAGAGACCTTTAAAGATCGTCTAGTCCAATCTTCCCTGAAAGAGCTTGTGAGAAACCTTGTTTTAGAATCTCCTCAACACAAGATAAAAGGAAATGCCTTAGTGCTTCTCTGATTGCACCTCTGAAATGTTACATAGATTTGTGTTCAACGGTAGAGGGGCTAATTTTCAAGACTCAAAGGAGACATTTCATTTGACCTGAATGTGTTTGGTTGTTTTTTTTTTTTATTTCATGGGTTAGCTGCTGCAAACTGTTTGAATTTCTCTGGTACATTCCTCACTTTACAATATCTTCTCAGAATCATACAACTGTTGGCTGGACAAGATCTCTGGAGGTCTCCAGTCCAACTGCCTGCCCCAAATGAGACTATTGCTAGCATTAGATCAAAAGCCAGTCGTGGCTTTCTCTAGGTGAGTCTTGGAAACCTCCATGGCTGGAGGCTCCACTGCTTCTCAAAGTAACCTGTCCCAGGGCTGCACCACTCTCCTGATGTATCTCCTCCTTCTCTGTTTGACTGTTTGAAACCTTCTACTTGTTGGAATTAGCAATCGATTAAACATTGTTCCACAAGCTGATCTTTCTTTCTCCCTGCCTTTTGTAGTCATATGACTCGCACCTTTCAAGGTTCCCTTCAGCAATGTTGCCATTGTGACTTTAAGGTGGAGGACATGGGTAGATTTATTAGGTAGGACATCCTGATTATTTTCTTTGCAAGCAGGTTTTGGAAAGACTGAGAAAATTGTAACAAGGAAACACGTGATTTCTAATTTTTGCCTGGATACAAGTGTAGTTTATCATAGTAACTGACAGGCTGCGTTGTACTGAGGACTGATGAGCTCCTTGTAGTAGTGAATAAAGATTATGCACCTCTAATGATAATTCTACCTTTGATACTTTTGATCATCTTATCAAGGGAAAACTGAGTTGATCTTGTTCATGCTTGTATGTTTCTTCCATGGAAATCACAATAAGTTGTTACAGGCAATTGCTTTAGCTGTTCAAAAGCTCTGAAATGCTACTACTGTGTGTCATTTCCTTTTTTAATCTGCTAAGCGGATGGAGGCTGGTGAAGGTGGGGATTTGCACCAGTGCTGTTTCCATGTATCTGAATCTGAGTGTTATCCACTACTTGAGCTGGTTACAGCTGGGGTTGAAGGAGTTCTGAATTGAGGAGAGAAAAAGCAATCACTTTGTTATTATCTGAGGATGGAGCAAGAATAAAACTCTTTAAAGCCTTAACACACCGGGACTAAGTATTTTTCATCTCCAAATCTCACAATTTCTGTAACATCTTAATTTGGAGAAGAGTTAACAGTTAATTGAATGTTTGAAGAGCTAAACAAAGATTTGGGTAACAGAGTTCTGGACAGACATTTAGGCTGATGTTTATTCTTTTCACCTCATAAATATTAGTGGGTGGCAGTTGACACCGAAACAATAAGATTAGTCACCAGCTCTTTTTTCCATAACACCTCTGAGTTTTATATTTAGTGATCTCCTTTATACCACATGCCATTTCAAATAGTATCCATATGAAGAAAAACACATTTTCCTAACTTCACTGAGAATAATCTGAGTGTTTTTGCTCTTGCTGTAACACTAGAGAATAAATTAACATGTCGCAAAGTTAAACAATTTACATAAATTATTGAAGGCAGGATTGAGCTCAACATGCTTACATTTAGCTGTCTACATGTAAGTGTATCTACATGAACTAGCTGTCTAAACCTACAACATAGTTGATAGAGATCTACTCAATGCTGTCAATGGAGTCTGAAGAGCCGTTCAGCTCATCCTAAAGTAGACACCTAACTGTAGACACCTACGTCAGGTCAGCGTAATAGGTCTCTAGACTCAAACTCTGAGTAGATCCCCACAGAAAATAACAGCTGTCCATGCACAGGTGTCTGTATTAGGTGTTCTAGGGGATCCTGCCTGCCTTCATTCCATGCAGCAATCAAGACCACCTCCTTTGTACGACTGTCTAGGCCTGTCAACAACTTTTGACTGTTGACGACTAGCTTGGAGGTTCCTTAATTGAATTATATTTGTAACCCATCTGTGCAGGGGACCTGGGTATATAAAGCTCACATTCATCCATATTTAGGTGTCTAAATACTCCACCTTGTGATTAGTAGTCTAGGGGTTTGAATATCTATCCACAACACAGGGCACCTGAGTGCTAGGCACAATTTCTTCAAAGGAGACTGGACCACATATTTTGAGAGAGGGCCTGACTTCCAGGCTATCAAGTAGATTATAAGGGAGCCTGACCCTGAACTAGACTATGGTATTGACTGAGGAACAAAGCTTACTAAGTCTTTTCCTAAGACTGTGTTTTTGTTGGTTGGGTTTTTTTTTTAAATTCATAAATAATAAAAAGTATGTATATTCCAGGGTTTTGCATCTGCAGACTCAGTTCTGCTCCATTTCAAATTAATCACAAAGTCATAGAATGGTTCGGGTTGGAAGGGACCTTAAAGATCATCTATTTCCAACCCCCCTGCCATGGACACCTACCACTAGACCATGTTACTCAAAACTCCAACCTGGCCTTGAGCACTTCCAGGGATGGGGCATTCACAACTTCTCTGGGCAACCTGTTCCAGTGCCTCACCGCCCTCTGCTGACATTATAATGCTGATATTAGTAGTTATTTTAGCTTTTCTCCCATTATATATCCAAACATTTCAATAATGTGTACATACCTGATGTTCTTAACTTACATTTACTGCTTCATAGATTTCATGTCACTTTCAATCACAATGATACAATGAAATTATCCATTCACTATTATTTATATGTCAGTGAAGATGAATATGCTCCAGAAAAGATGCAGATGCATCTGCCTACCTTTGAAATGCAAAGAAAAATTGATAGGCACTTGACATGAAGTGTTTTTGTTGGGTGTTTTGTCATGTCAATGTAAAAAACCTCCCTTGCTGCTTCTTAAACTTAGGTAGTACTTGTACATTTCTGTCAGCTTATATTTTGGTGGCATCAAAAAAAATATGTCTCTATTGGTGAAAGAGAGTTTTTACTGAACTTTATTTAAAGAAGTCTTCAGACTGTGCAGAATGAGAACAGAGAGTTCTCACAGAATAAGTTCTGAATTCCAGACACTTCATCTGGAAATACCTGTCTGTAGATGCCTAAATCTTGACATCTGAATCTGTGAACGGATCACAGCCTCAGGCCATGCATTTCTTCTAGCTCCTGTGTTACCCCTGTCAGCCCCACAGGTATATCTCAGCTCTTCTTTGGCATCTCAAGCAACAGTGGACAGACAAATTTTTAGATTAATTTAGGACAACTGAAAGAGCCACTCGGTAGCCTGTGGAATGGCATAATCAACCTCTTCCAGTGCCCTTCAACAGTCCAATCCATACATGAATTCAATATGAGCTGGAATGTAAATAACAAGAAAATCTAGTTAAGTACCAGGTAACATTTAAAGTCATCTCCTTCCTGTGGTTGTCTAAGCCTGTTGACATCTCATGATTTGGCATGGAAGTTCCTTGAATCTCCTTTCAACCAGTTGGTAGTGTGAGAAGTTTGTTCAGCTGATACAGGAATGACTGACAGAGTAACACTAGATTCAAACACTGGGTACAGCCCATAAAGAATTATAAAACAGGACATTTAGGGGGTAGGTACAGCTCCTCTGTAATCCGTTAGGTTACTTGTGCAAAAGGTTCCTTCTTTTGAGTACAGAAAACACACAGTACAAAATCAACCCAAGACGTATAGGACCAGGGCTGTCTAAAAGGGATTCTGTGTTTCAAAGGCAGCTGGTAGAAACCAGATTAGTGTAAGCAGGCAACAGAGACCTGGAAATTATATTCCTCAAGTCCAGTTAATTGCAGGGTCTCAGAGAGTTGTGTCCCTCTTTGGCTAATCTGTGGGAATGAGACTTCCTAGACAGCCCTAATGAATTGAGTCAAACTGGATACCCTAAATCAGTTTTTAACTGAAATTCCCTTTGACGAGACCCTTTTTTTTTGTTAATAAACCTCTGTATTAAACATTTAATAGTCTCAGCTCTTTTTATGTCTCTTAAAACTTAATTGTATGCAACACTTATGACGTCTTCAAAATGACTCAGTAAATTCAGTCATAAATAAATCTTTCAACTGTGCAGATTACCTTATCAATATCAGAAACTGAATAGTTATTTCAGTTCTTCATTTTAGTAGACAGCAATCTGTTTCTCCTCATTATTAAACCATAACAATATCTTGTCAACCACACTTTAGCACAGTGTTGATGTCTTTTGTTTGTTGTGAACTATAATTTGAACAGTGTTGTACCCACAAGGACAAATTGCTCCTTTATGAAAAATCTTGTTGCTAATTAAAAGTTAATCTGATAGTGTAATTTATTTGTTCATACTTGTGTATACAATATAAGCCCGACCTTAAGTCTTACTTCCCATATGGCATAAATTGCACAGCCCACTCATAATTTGGTAGAGCCATAACCAATAGCAGTAAGAATTCAGCAAAAAAAGAAACTATGAGGAACTAAAGTACTATAGGAAAGAAGACCCGTCTAGCCTACACTCTTTGGACAGTGGTTTTTCGTCTTCTCACCCCTCCTTTCATTATCCACTCTATCTACTTACACATGACCAATTGCCTGGGTCTTTGCCCTGTTCCTTAACACTGCTTGCAAACCCTGGATTAAATCCGCTCTGAGTCATAGGTTGGCATTTGGGTTTATTGACAACACAAACGCACAGCTACTCCATTCCTTGATTTAAGTGCCTTCTTTCCTGAAATTTCACTCCAGGACCTTATTGTTTCTCCTTGTAGTTTGTGTGCTAAAAAAAACCCTATTCTTCCTTCCAAGGCAAGTTGGAGGTTAGCAGCACCACTGAACTGGCAGAATTTCAACTGACTAGGTGATATTCTGACCAGAAACGTCTTGCCCAAGTCAAACAGCCATCCTAAATCCAACATGAAATCGGTCCCTATAGTCCAGGAATGGGAAAGGTGAACCATTATTACTGTGGCTTAAAGATGATAATGCATATAAGCTGGAGTTAATTCCACTCTGTCTAAAAACTGAATAAGAAAATAACAGACCATAATTGGCAATTTGGTATTTTCTTGGGAAATCTTTTTAAAGCATGGATGGGTTAAGATTATGCTTTTTACAATGTCCATATCAAAACACTTTACTTTGCTAGTGAGCTAGTTTCCCCACTGCAGAAATCTGGTATAAATAATAGCTACTGTAAACAGAGCTTTGAAATGATCAAAATACAGATTCTGGAACTGTACAGAGTTATTTAACACTGTTCCTGCTTAGCAAACTCCTGTTCCTACTTTCTTATGCTGAAAATGTCAAAACAAGATATTTTAACACTGTCAAAGAGCTTTCTCCACTGTTTTCAAAACACATTTTGTCTAAATTGATATCCTGCTTTTTAAAATTTTGGTATAATAGTGCTCTAATGGTAGATTGCTTTGAGAAAATTTGATCAGCGTACTATGGAGGTTTTGAGAAGATGTTAAAACTAAACTAATATCAACAATTATAATGCACTTACAGTTGTACAGATTGACATTTCTGTCCTGGATACATGTAATGGGGGCCAAGTGGCACTGTGAATTGCACTTCTTAATCACAAATATAAAATTATTTCAAAGGTGGAACAACCTCTGGCAGAATCACCTTCCTTAAAATAGGCATTTCAGTGTGAATGTGGGTTTTGACCTCACATGGAGAAATGATGTAAAATCTCATACAAACCTCACTTTATACGCTTGTTACCCATCTCAGACTCTACTTCAACTTAACAATTTTAAAATTGTAGAAGCCTCTATTCTTTTGCAATATATTAGTCTTTGGGGGAACTGCCTTCTTTTTAGCATAATCAATAAATTGATGTTTAATATAAAACTTATACTGGGCAATTAAGCAGAAGTTTTTTAGATCATTCACTTACTCTATAGTAATTTTTTGTTTGCAGTCACAAGAATGTAGCTCTGAAATACTGTAAATGTTTGCTGTTAATAGATAAAAGTTTTGATTTCTTGATTGCAGATTGTATACAAACACTTTTCAGGCTTATTCAGTGTTTTGCTGTGAAGATTTTGGAACAGCACATTAATGAAATATCAGATACTTGAGAGTCTCACATATTCAGAGTATAAAATTCTGGTTATTCACTGGGGCTGAAGGAGTCAGTTGTGGTTCTATGCCTTGTACAGCGATTTTCACGATTACAGCAGGGCCTTATATTTTGTCTCAGGTTGACCTTGTAAGCCTGTGTAAAATAGCCTGCAAATTCAGTAAATTATCTAAATGCTTGGGCACCAGGAGCAGCCTCTGTTTCACCTAATTTGGATGTAAATTTAATTTTGAACAATATCTTACTGATAAAAACTGGAGAAAAAGACATTTGTTTGTCCTTCAAATTTCCTGGGCATTTTGGGGTGCTTGGATTTTTCCAGCCTTACAGTTCTAGGTATTCCTCTTTCATTAGGTCAGTTTTACGAACATGAATAGAGACATATTGACAGCTGGGAACAAGTGCTTTTCATCCTGCAGCTGAGGCTGGGGACGGATGGTGCTGCAGGCGCTCTGAAAGGAGGAAATAATTCTCTCTTGTTGCTTTTCCTCCTCCTTCTCATCTTCACCTGCTCCTTTTCTCCTTCTGTATTCACAGTGCTGCTACTTTCTTCCTCCCTTTTGTTGTAATCTTTCAGCAATATTTTTACCTTTTTTTTTTTGGCTGTTATACCTTTCCGTCCTCATTTAAGTTGCTGTGGCTGTTGCAATAGGTAACTAGTGCTCCGAGTCAATTGTGTATTCTGGAGACTTAAGTTTTCTTCAAGAATTCCCTGCATGTTTTTAAGCTCCTTGTGGTGACAGATTCTTTGAGGCCCTGACCAGTGGCTCCTCCTTTATTCTTATTCAAGCCAAATAATCTGTATACTGGCCTGGAAGTGTATTGGTGCCTAGACCCATGGCAGAGAATGGAAGAATCCTTCAGCCTTACACCCCATATTCTTGTAATTTGAACGCCCCTTATGTTTCCTCTCATCATTTCTACTTAGGGAAAAGTTTTAAAGTCCAAGAATTCATAGAGACTATGTTACTTGTCTCTTATTAAGAAAACCGTAAATAGAAAGCAAGGGAGGGCAAAGAAAATCCCATGGTTTTTAAAATGTCCAAATGTGAGGTCTAAGCGTGTTTCTGTTCTGTACGTGTAGGTGATATGTGAGTTTGCATCACCCATTAGACAACAGAAATAAAGAGACTGTGAAATGACCACAAGTAGCAAGGAAAACATGATGAACATTGATTCCTGTGTACTGTAGAAGCTTCTATCAACTGCTTTTTGGGTCAAAAATCTTATTAATGAGTAACAAAGGAACGTGTCAAATATTTGTAACTGAATAATTTGAAGGGAGGAATAGCAGAAGCCTGTGTTTTCTGCAGAGGACATAAGCAGCGCTAAGAGGAAGTTCCATATAACTGATGAGCGTATCCTTCTAACTTGGTTTTCAGACCTGCAACATACTTTGCTTGGTCGTAGAAAAAAACCTCAGAAACCTTTTGCCCAGTACATGTACCAGATGCCCGGACCAAAAAAATGGGAGCTTTGAGTCCTCAATACCCCAAGAACTCAGTGTTCAGGAATTGCTAACAGTAAGGGCACAAGAAAGCACGTATATGATCAATGCAGTGATGGTAGATTTTTCACAGAGAAGAATAGTGATGACATTTGCATAGTATGCATTTACTTTATTGGAAGCCTTAGGATTTTTTCATTCCAGGTACACTGCTTTAATCTCTCCCAAAGCTGTTCTGGCTTCTGCAATCTTCTGTGTGACTCCACCATCAGTTGCAGTGTTGTGGGGCAGCGTGCTGCTGAGTAGCAGGCCCTGGCTACTGTCTTGTCACCCACTCTCAACTGGTTCAACATGCTTTCAGTAAGGAAGGGCGTAGGATTGAATTTATTTTCTTGATAATCACTTTAAGCTGGCTGGCATTTGGATCTTATAAGCCTATAACGTGTTGTGCAGCCCAACATGCGTGGGTGAACAATGCACAGTCATCAGTAAAGACGGCTGCTCTATAGCCGTTGATTTTGCATCGGTTCTCTGCATGGTGAAAACACCATCTGGTAATTGAATGTGGATCTTCCTCTGTGGCTGCATAAAAATATTGCTGCAGAAATTAAGATAAAAAGGAAGCAGGAGGGAAATACAGCCTTACTTGGTACCACTGACAGTGAAATGCTGTGGCAATCTGACATGATCAGAAACCCTCATCTCTAAGCCATGAAGCTAGTGAGTAGCATTCATAAAAGCATCCAAACAACAGGATTCTTGAAAAGACTTCCAAAGACATTCATAACTTACAGCCTCAAAGGCTTTCATCTGACACAGATGGTACGCAAGTCTTTATTTTGCTGCACACTTCACTTGACTTTACCCAGCTGTAAAAAGGGATTGCAACAGTCAGGTCTCAATCACACTGAAAGCTCAATTGCCCTTCAGAAATAGTATTCCAGCAAGCTCCCTAACTGGGCAGCTGCCTATTGGTCTCACATGGATTTTTGCAGAGGTTCAGCACAGTGAAATACAATGGTTTATCAAGGCGTGGATAGTCACTTCGCTTTGTGAAGGGGGGGATATTGTTTGCATCATTGAACTTCCTGAGAACTGATCCTTATCTGCACCAGTAACATGACTGTCTGCTGACCACCATCCATGCATGGCTTTATAGGAGTGCCCATGATGCCTTTTGTCTCAGCAGGGACATCTGTTTGGTAGCTTTGAGAGTGCAAATTTGCTAGGGTTGCTAGTTGCTGCTTTGGGGCTTCTTATAGCACTTCATCAAAGACGACAGACCTTTTAATAAACTGCTACTATGTTCACGCCAAGTTTTCTTTTCGTCGGTCAACTGTATTTGACTCTTACTGCTGAGAAGTGGCTTGACATCCCTACCTTTAGAACTACAAACAGTTTTTAAGCCTTTGTAAAAGAACTGGAATTTTTCCTGATCCACAGCTTGCTGCTTCTCCTATGGTTTTTTGCCTACCCTTTATCTTTGAAGAGAGAAAGCTTTTCTTGTACTTAAGTTTGGCTGTTTGGCAAGAAACTTGCCTTCCTGGTAATTTCATGCTATACATAATACATCTATAGATGTTCGTAAGTTAACAGAATATCCATTTTCATCAAAACAGTCTAGATATTTCCATGTAGCAAAGCCTTTGCTATGACATTGTACACTGTCGCGTGTCCCTGAGTCTTTTCCATTAGATTTTCCTTTTTTTTAGAACGACAGACTGCATTTGGGTCGCATTTTGGCAAGTGCGATTTTGAGTCACTCAATATTTAATCTCTGAGTGGCTTTGACTCACTTGACATCTGAATCCTCACTGCTGATGCCTAGACCAACCACCTATATCTTGCATGGGTGATGTAATTCTGACATCATGAACATAACGTTTTGGCATAATGATACATTTAACAGCACTCTACATCTTGGACTGTGCCTGCACCTGCACTGTCTTGTGCTTGCAAACCTGCTTGCCAGCTGGCCCTCAGCACAATGATAGAAACAAAATATCATTTAAGTTTCCTTGCCAAGCCCAGCATAGTCTAGGACCTTTCACGAAGTTTCAGTTCCCTGTAGATGAAACCTCGCCAATATGATGAGTTTATCATCTTGCGCAATGAACTTGATGGTACTGTTGAGATCCGATATTCTTGGACCTCAGCATGCATTGTAACTCATGACTAGGCACTAGCAACTATCATGCAATATAGCTATTTTTAATACCATCAGTTACTTGGAAATAATTTAGGGGTGCCTGACTCCTGCAATGAAGAACACATTCAGTCCTTGCTATCAACATTTGTGTTCTCAGCTGATGATCTGTTAGACAACTCCTGTTTCTTCCCATTGCATTTTTCAAGATAGGAAAACTTGCTTCCAAGTAAATACATTGATCATGTTTTTCCTCTCCCAGCATGAAGGTACATTTGAGGAATGAAAAACCCTACTTTTGAGAGGTTTTCATGCTGAAGCACTGTTGTTAGCTTCTGGAGCTACATGTGAGGTATATCAGATTCAGAGGCAAAGGCTCAAACAAATACTGAAAGAGAAGGCAGGGTGGGAACTCAATTTCCCAGCAGTAAAACCTTGTAAATCAGAGTACAATTAGTTTTCTCCATATCCAGGGAGAATAGGACAAGAAATAAAGAATATAATTGACGGATATGGCAATTTAAATTAGAAAATTTCCTAATATCTACTTTTTCAGTATTATTTTGGGGAAAACTGAGGTGTATTCAAATTACTGTATTGAACCATTTTCTTCAGCGATTCATAGGATGATTAAGAACTGACTATCACAAGTAGCACTGAGACAGTTTATTCAGATGAGGTCTTCCATGAAGCTGCTGTGTAGCGTGGGGATGGTGCCTTACATACTAATAGTAAAAGTCAACACGGGTGCACAAGGGCCAACTGCAAGAAAGCCATTTTGGTAATAACACACGGAGAAACGGCTGCAGAGGAAGCAGGCAGAAGGCGTCCTCGGGCACCGTGCCCAGCAGTGCTCTCTCAGCATGGCTTGGACCACTGAAGTGCCTTGTGACTGAACAAAGGTACAGTGGTACAAAACCACATGGATTCAGTGAAATATGATTTTTATGCTGAAATGGCACAGGCAGCCAGCTTTGAATGCCTCTGGCAGGCTGGGTCAATGCTGAAGTAGAGAGTGTAGGTGTTTATATCCTGCTTATGCGTCTGGGATGGATATTGTTTACCCCAAATGGCTTGGGTCTTTTTCTGCAACACCCAATTTATTAATCTTTTTTCAAAGCATTAGCTGTATTTTCAGTACTGAACAGGCCAAAGACAGAAAGAGCTTCTCTTTCAAAGAGCTTACTGGCTCAGAAAAGTCAAGATAAAACTGGCAAGACAGAAGAGAAGACTGAATAAGGTTTCTTTGTAATTTCTTAAGGATTTATTCGTATCAAATTCAATCCTGTTATGTACTTTTTGAACAGAGATGTGTTAGGTAGTGAATGTTATCAAAATCTCTGAAAGGCTACTGACCATAAGGGCAAGGCAGTATTTTACAGCATAGTGTTACTGTATAAAAACACAGATATTATTTACTGGGGAAAGAAAGAGACAGGCCTCAGCTTTTTTGTTTTTCTCATTGAGACAGTCTTTTAGCACCTTTAGCCTGGAATTATATATTTTATTCAAATGGACCTCTGTGAAATAAAAAAATAATATATATTTTTACTTTCGAATTGGCACCAAATATTATTAAGACCATAAAATAGATGCGATAGTAAACATTGCTGGTGCTTCTTATCTAAATCTGCAAGCACATTAGCATTGTTTGCATTTACTCTCTGAAGTACACCTGCTGATTTATTCTGCTTGGAAACCATCACTTAAGTTAGTCAGTGCTTTCAAACCAAATTATGTCCATTTAGTATAAGATCACTGATCTGTTAACACTGTAGTTTCTTGCTCTCCTGCAGCAATGGCAATTAATAAATCAACTTCTATCTCAGCTTCATTTTCAGTAAGTACAACAGGAGATACATTAATGTCTCATTTGTAAAAGTTCATGCTGAGGAAAAGATTAAGTCTTTATTGTAGTTATGAATTGTATATTGAAGATTAAATTTAAGGTTATCTGGTCTTAGTTTGGACGACACAGGAAATGAGATCCCTTTTTTGCTGGAACTCACTCATTTAAGTGTTGCCAAATTTCCCAGTACAATCTGAAAAGGACAGGATCTAACCAAGAGGAGATGAGATTATCTTGTTTTAGTAAGAAAAATGCTAAACAGCACAGTTGCAAATCCAGAAATATGTTGACTATTTCCTTAGTGTACTAAGTGTTCAAATAGTTTCTAACCAGGTCAAGTTTCTTTTTGATGAGAAGCTAACATTCCTCCAGTCTTGGATTACTTTACTTTTCTTTTTATTAGTCAATTGTTACATCCTTCACAGAGATTGTTAGAGATGGGTTCTGCTTGTCTTTATTCTTAATACCTTTCCAATTCTTTGAAGAGCTTTGTTTGGAGGATTGCAGAGGAGAATCAAGAACTTACTCTTGTTTAGCTGCAATCTACTCAAGGATCTATAATTATTCTTGTTTTCCTTTGTCGGTCACTTTCTGTAAAAACCGTATCTTTCAAAATAACTAAATTAAACAGAGAAATCCACTTGCTAATTTCAGCCTACAATATCTGTTCGTCAGTGTAAATTGTGCTAAGTCTGTGACCAGGGACTCTTAAAGTAAAGGGAAAAGTACAAAGCACAATGCTCACATTATGCTAGGAAAAAAATTAACAAAGGAATATAAAAATTTGCTTGGGGTTCATGAATATTAACCAGTGAATGAATGCATTCTCATTAAATATGCATGTTTGGGTTGTTCACTTGATTACTCATAGGGCCAGAATCAAAGGAACTGTCCTGATGTAGGACTACAGCAACATCATAAAGGTTCAGGTGCCTACGTCTTATTGCTTACGCTATTTTTTGCTATTACACCCTGACTCTCACTTTGACCATGAGTCTATTAAATACTCCAGAGCAAAAGCAGAGAACTTCGCTGCTGCAGAAAGGCTTGAGTGCCCTGAGCCTGTACTTTTTCCCAGTTAATCTCATCTCTCTTGCAGTTTAGACCATCCCAGCTGCAGTGATGCTGCTACAACTCACTTGCCCTAGAATCCAAAGACCAGCCATTCCATCGACATCAGAGCTGAGGACCTTCCTAGCAGCCACCCCTGAAGTGTACCTCTTGCATAGAGAGAATGAGAATGGACAACTTTTTCCACCTTTTGTCTTTGCACAAAACAGCTTTGATGTCACCTTTCCCATGCAATAGCCTCAATTCTTTCCATTTACTTCTCAAGTTTTATCGATTTACGAGATATGGAAGAGACAGAAGAACTTAAAAATAAACGGGGTAACTACAAGTGGATTATACAGATCCTGATTGCTGAGTACTTTTAACCTTGGTACTTGAGTAACCCTCGCATGGATAGCATTGAGAATGTCAGATGCAACCCATGCGCAACTCTCAGGCTGCCTTACAAGTTTTTTATCATGTTCCTCCCACCACAGCATTTGTTTCTATATTTCTCTACTTGTAATTGTGTTTTCAGATATAAGCTTTCCAATATTTGGGGCTCCTGATCCCAGCTATTAGAATAGCAATCCTTAGCGTTGGAGTCACTAAGCATTAACATATCCACAGAGAAATTAAAAGCTTATTTCTGCTAATGCCTGAACGCTAGCAGACAGGATTTCTGTTGATCCAAGCACCCTCTAGTCAAGGTCTTCAGTCCTTTGTTGCAGAAAGGATATACTACATAAGCCTATAATTGCAATCTGTAGGATAATCAATAAAACAGACAACAATTCTTCCAGACTGTTGAATGCTTGGTTTTCCAGATATTCTTGATACTCCTGTATAGCTATTAGAAGTAGGATAACTTGTGTGGAGTAAATATACGTGATGGCAATTGCTTGGAGTGATTTACACGCAAACCCTCAGTGGAGTTGAATGTAGATATGTAAGCCCTAAATTTGCAATTGTACTACTATGATTTACTAAAAAATAATTATACCTTTGGGGTTTTCTAATAACCTACAGTCTTCTGCTGTGTTAGGCTGTTAAAAGTAGGAAGTAAAAATTGAAACTTCTTATTTAATAGCTGTTTGGTGCTTCCTGGTTCAATATTCCCTTTTGGAAGCCGAAGGCTGATTGACAAGCTCGGCAAAAGACAAAACTCCATTTGCTGCAATGACTGTGCTGTCTAAAGCTGTGCTGTCATTTTAAGCCCTTTAGATAAAGATTTTATCCCTTTTGTTCTCCCAGAATTTTCTAAGGAAAATAAATTATTACAAGTTGGTGAGCAGTATATTGGATCTGGCAAATGTGTGTTGAGTGGAGGAGAATACGGTTTTGCTCTTTAATGTATTAGTGTTATTACTGTATTAAATCTGCTCTTTAATGTATTAATGACAGAGATCCCCGGTAGACATAATTGACCAAAAGATGAAGAGTTCTGTGGAAAGAAACATGGGACATTACAGATAATGCAGCTGAGACAGGGGAGTTAAATTAAGTTGTCAGAATTTGCAGCATTAACATTCATTTTTAAAAGCTAAATTCTGGATACATCTGAGCAAGCTGTTTGGGCCCTAAACCTTTACTTGCAAAGCAATGGAATTTCACTACTGACAGACATAAGAATTTTTTTTAAGTCATCTTTTTAAAACTTTAGCTCCTGACTGCTCTGCTACCCTCTGTTAATATGTCTAGCATTTGACACTGCTTCAAATAGTACGTAGCCACAGTTCTCTGAGAGCTTTGATGAGCTGATACCATGGTGCCTCTCTGAAGTGTCATTTCTATCCCATTTTTACAGATGAGGAGACTGAGAGCGGAAAAAACTTTCCCTGGCTTGTAAAAGATCCAGGATTTAGATCCCAGCTTTATTGTGTAATATAAAGTACATGACAATCATGAGCCATTAAACATCAGACAAATGAGTTACTGCTCATATGTGAAATACAGACATGAAAATTGTTCTATGGAGAATTATTACAGGAGCTGCAGAAGGTTACCGTGCTTCTCAAATTACAAGCAAAATAATTTCATTTCATTAAAAATTTCTGAGGGTTTTATGCGTGAAGCCTGTTTATAGTGAAGTGGATTTGTCTCCTGCTGCACCTTTGTTCTCAGCACATAACTGTAAAGCAAATCTGTAGCAAAAATACTGGCAATGCTATTGTCAGTTCCTGTTATATATCAGACCAAATTCTTTTCAGCCTTTTGAAAAGGAGTCGCTTAGGATATGTTCCAAACTGTGGAACATTATGTAAGTATATCGGAGCACTGATTCTCATATTGTCGATTCATAAGTCTCCTAAACAAAGGGGTGGTCTCAACCCTCCATAATGTAGGTCAGCATTAAGAGTGCCAAATTACTCAGGTGCTTCCATCTGGTCCCTATGGCATGTCTCGTCATCTTCACTGTTGGCTGGTAACATCTGACAAAGCTGCCAAAGTTTAGCATTAGAGGATACAGTGGTAATTGTCAACACAGGGTTCTGAAAGAGAAACAGCAGTATGCTTAGGTAAACACACACCAAAAGTCCACAGACAAACTTTACATGTCCCTAATTAGAGGCTATTGTTCTGAAAAGATGGATTGTTGTCAAAAATAGGTTTGAAGTTGGCTATAAAAGGGTTCCAAATCATTGACTGGTTCAGTCAGTCATTTAGATAAGTGCTATACATGAAGGGTTTCGTTCTGGTCTCATTATATAGCAGATTAGCCCCAAATTTCAGGACTGCTTCTGATGACAATTTCAGTATCGTATATCTGGAATAAAGTTAATTGTACTCAGCGTTAGTGCTGTAGGGTACAACCATGTAATGGAGATAAGGTCCATTTAGCCAACAAATACATTTTGTTATATCCTTTTTCCCCTTACAGGAAAAAAAAATGATGCAAGTCAGAGACTGTATGGTTTTGTCCACTTGGCAAAGCTCTGTCTTATCTCTGCATTGGCTGGTGTCTGGCTCAATACAAAGCAGAATAATTTACTGAGCACCATCAGAGTACTCACTTATCAGTGCTGCATTAGCATGAAACAAGAATTTCCTGCCACTGGAGTTTGCAGTCAGAAGTTACAAATAAAACTGCTGAAATTCTTGTCTTACGCTCAAAACAAGACAACTAGTTTTCCTATTCGTCTTCCTCTGTAATCTGGGACTAAACCCGGTACTATTTTATCTCTGAATTATGAAGGAAATATAGAAAACTGACAGTTGCTGCCCCTTTATGTCCCTGCTTTAAAACTTACTGCTTTATCTGTTTACTTTTTGTGTGTATGAGTAGCCAACAGCATTAAGCATAATTCTTCCACTAACCTTCCCTCAGTACAGGTCAAGACTTCAAACCAACAATTCAGAGATTAAACAGAACATAGTACAATCAATTGGAAGCTGGCAATCCACAGTAGCCTGGCAATTAAGATGAGTCCAAGATACATAGATAAGAATATTGTACAATTCTCATTAGTAAAAATGTTTAGATGCCAAACATCCACTTTTTTTCAAAGATTATTTTCCAAACTTCTTATCATTCTTGGTTTTTCTCTCTTTCAATCCGCCTTTTTGGGTATGTTGCTTAAAACTGGATACATTAGTCATCATTGCTGATTCTCTTCCAGTTCTTATGTAGACACTTCCCAAAGACTAAGAGTACCCCATTAACTCGTATTCATTTTGTGACCCAGTGTCACCTCCTCTAGCTGTATTTCTACCAGAAAACCACCTAAGATGCTTTTTCTCCATTTTGTATGCATCTGCTTGATTTTTTTTTCTTGAACAAATGCTTGTCGCAATTGACTATTGTTGATTTCAGACCTCTTCTTCAAAGTTCTCAAGCTTACATTGAAACAGAACCTATTTCTCCCACATGTTCAGAGCCAGCCCTATTTGAGAAGAAGTGGAACAGTATAAGCACACTGTATTTTATCATCCAGATCCTTAACAGAAATATTAAACTGAAGTGGCTTGGCCTTGTTTTTTGCTGAACCTTTTTATTTCTTTAACTCTTTTTCAAACAGTAATGAACCCTAAAATCTTGCTGACCCTTCTGTTTTATCACTGAGGACTCCACTTGTGACTGGATTTACCAGGTACCTTTTCTCTCAAATGGCCTAACTTCAGCTAATGCACTTGTCCACAAATACAAATACCTTTGGAGACTGCTGCTTTTACTTCGACCCTGCAGAAGGCCTTATACATCACCTGTATTTGTGGCTACCCCAGTTGGCTTGTGGAGACCTAAAGCCTCTCTCCACAAACCTTCCTTTGCTAGCATTCTTAGGTCAATCTGGCTCCAACAATGCTAGAGTGCTCCTGGGAGCTTTTAACCACTTTTTGCACCATGCTCTAAAATAGGCCTGCTCAAAGACTGGAGAGAAAATATTGCTGCTGAGAAATATCATTTAGCAAATTCAGAAAGGACACGTTTAGGAACTGAAAAGCTTCATAAGTGTATCCATTTTGATGAAATTCTGCATAAAAGGCAGAAGAAAGGATTCTTTCCAGCTCATTTCATTCCATTGGCAAAATATGTGTTTTCTTTTTTTTTGTTTGTTTCAAGTTATTTTAACTTCCATTTTCTGTGGTTTTACCTTATTGAAACAAAGTCTCTTGCTGGTTATGAATCATTCTCTTTCTCTCTCTGTTTTAATTTTAATCTTTTTGCAAATACCTTTTTTTTTCCCCTGAAATTAAGAATAAGACCATTTCAAGTGTTAGAATTTCCCATGGGAGACACATTTCTGTTTCCAAACCCTTTTACTGCAACCACTGATTGGTTCCGTATCCCCTTTTTTATGCCCAGAGCACTCCAGGCATCTTACCAGTAAGAACATTTCAGATTCTCGGCAGAGGACATACAATTCCAGTGATAAAAAGCCATTCCTCTAGTGATACTTCCTTTACTGGAAATGGAGAAATAATACAATTTGCAGATATAGTATGTCCTTGTGGAGATGTTAGAGTAATATCATCATTGATATTTTACTGGGCTAGACAAAATGGTTCAAAGAAATTTCAAATACTGTGGAGGCCGTAGGTACACATGTGTTTTGGCTCTGTGGTGGCAAGTCAAATAGACATGACCTCTTAGAAGCAACTCCACTGCATCATCACTGTGGGTACATGTTTAGGAACAAAACCAGTTTTTTCCTCGTTCTTTGTTTATGATAATTGCTCAGAACAATGACATCTAATTAAAGAGGAATAAGGATATCCATTATAAAAATAACTGCTTTAAAGCATCCTTCCCCCCCTTTTTTAATTTCTTTTTTTGACCTGCTTATTGTGCTATAACGACAGTGCTGATGATTAAAGTAGGATTCATCTCCCCTTTTTCCCACACCTTTACATGTCTGCAGTGCAGATGGCCAAGGTAACTGTACAAACTGTATTTATAAGCCACGGAGAAAAACAGGTATTTTAAGCAAGTTGCCACATGCACCCTGGAAGCCCATTTTTTTTCCTGGCTATATAAGGGCTGCCAGAACTCCAGCCCAGTTATAAAAATCTCCCTTTGAAGACATGAATCCCTCCCTGAGTATCAGAAATTAAAAAAAGAGCAGTAACTGATGAAAGCCCCAGGTCTCACGTATAATCCTGTAACATTTCTCACCTTGCACGACACACAAACCATAGCGAGACCCCATATCTCAGCACAGCCCTGGGGCAACTGTTTTCCTCAGGTCCCTGCAGGTGAAATCCAGCAATGGCTACATGCCTGTTCCATCGCTGCATGTGTGAAATGTGGCCTTCGGTCGAATCCTGGGGCTGTATTTGGAAGCGCAGAGCTGTGCTACCAGCTTAGTGGGCATCCTCACCTTCTGCCTGGGCATGGAGAAGACTAAGATGCTGTATGGAAAGGAAGTGATTGGTCCCACGAAGACAAATAACAGCCAACTCAGAAAGGGGCGGAGGTCAAAGTTGCAGTTTTGGAATAAAAGAAAAGCTGCATGACAGGGGATGTGTTTTACTGACAATTACAATGTCTGTACAGAGTGGAGAAGGCACTGAGAGTAGAAAACTGTTTTGAAAAGTCTATGCCAACTACCTTTGATATCTGAAAGAAGAAACACATTAAAACTGAAAAAGTAGCTCAAATTTATCTTAACATGGCCTGTTTCTACTTTGAAATAAGGATTGTTACGAAGATTGCTATGAATACTTAACTGAGCTAATGCCTGAGGCCTGTCTCAGCCTCTGCTAGAGAGAGAGGCTTTCCTTGAATTTATGCTAGCATCGTTATTTAGTCTGTCATGCTTTTACTGTAGGGAACAATAAAAACATCTTTATTGTTTTAAAATTTTAGTTGTCTTTGAAATAGCTGGGGATTTTGTCATCCAAATGCAGGCACTTCTGTTTCTCCGAGGTTTTTATGGGAACAGTAATCAGAGATAAACCTATTAAACTGCCAGCCTGGGATCGTTTTATGGTGTATTTGTGAGTAAGTATTATTATGAATGTTACAAATAATTTCTTCTGAATTATTTGTCAGATTTGTGCTGCTGTGTAATGTATAGAGGGAAGGTTACTGCATACAACTGCCTGTTATCATAAATTAATTTAGCACTGCACTTAAAAAAAGGAATGGCCTGACAACAACCGAAACAGAGTCCTTAATTCATGGCCTTCCTCTGCACAGTTGTTCATACTGTAGTTTTAATGGAAAGTGTTCCATAATGATTGATTCAAAGGTGAAGGTAGCCCAGTAAGATGTGAACTTGCAGGTGTTTGTGCTTCCTTTGGCTCTGCAAATTGAATACCAAAATGTGGTGGACTGGTGGCCAACGGCTGGTTTCTCTGGAGAGAGGCAGAAAGAGTTATGGCAAGATAACTATGAAGTGAATATTGGGTTTAATTGGAAAGACTTTAATCCTAATCTTGGAAATCTTTTATGGGTCTACATTAGGACAGCCAAGAGACTGAGCCAATGGTCGTGAGTATATAACATGGCTAATGTCACACTGACTGATTGGGAGTGAAAATTATGATGACTACTGATGACAGCAATGACAAAGTCTGTGTCTTTTCATTTTATTTAAGTTGTATTCAGAGGCAAAACACCCAATGAGTGGCACAGTTGTTTGTTTTTACACTCAGTTTCCCAAGACAATTCCATCTCTTCCAGACGCCCTACCACTGCTCCTGTTTTTCCTGCCCATCCCTCCTTTGTCTGGCTGCAGTGCAACATTGCTGAATTACCCCTCTGGGAAGCATCCGGGGCTTTGGTACTTCAAAAAAAGCCAGAAAAGGCTTGGCCCAGAGCTTGGCCAACCTCAGCGACCAGCTGGAAAGCCTCAGTAGATACTGGAAACCAATGGAAACAAGAGGAGGAGGGGAGAAGGAGGTCCTGCAATGGCAGGAACTGGAAAAGTGATCAGCAGCGCCAAGTGCACAGATGAGTCCCTGTCAGAGCTCTCCCTGGCCAGAAGAAGAGGTGGAAGTAGGTGATGTGCCAGGACCTTCCTCCTGGGCAGCCTGCTTCTTGCTCCCATACCCCCTGCCATCTCCATCTGACTCCCTGCCACAGGGCTAGATGAGTTTCCGCTTTGGGGACCTATGAGCAAAGATGGTGGTAGGTAAATTATCCTGCTGAATTACCTTTGGTTTACTTAGCTATTCTAATGTGTAGCTGTACCTGAAAGTTCCCTTCATAGTAATATATTTTACCATATTTAGACATATTGTGCCACTCAGCCATTTGAAGTGACGGAATGGTCTCCTAATTCCTCAGGAACAGTCTCACCACTTGCTGAAAAGAGATTTTGCTGTAGGTTTCCTTCAAACAGCTTCCTGATGGAATTGCAACATTTAAAAAAAAAAAAAAAAAGGAGGCTCCTGAGGTCTCTCTTGGGAGACAGGAGATGTAGGTTTGAGCCTTTTGAACCTTAAAGACAGGAAACAAATTCATCTGGGCTGATGGCTATGATTCCTCCTCCAACAGTTTAATGATTCTTTCCACTGTTTTTCTTATAAAGCCTCAAAAAAAAAAAAAAGGAAACAAAAAAGAGAGGATTTATTTGGGGTTAATGGAACTTTTTTTCACTGTCAAAACAAAATAAAGTCTCAATTTTCAGTAGGAAAAAATGAGATTGCATTTGGGCCCTATTGACAAATGGTCAAGGTATGCTTCATAATTTTGCATTCTCTTTACTGATGTTATTTCTGATGATATTTCAGATATATTTCAGTTGTCTTTTAACTTTGTACTTTAAGGATATAAAATTCTACTTTCCCCTGTACAGACATTTCCTCCTACTCCTTGCTTAATCTTAAGTGCTACCCTTATTTTTCTATCTACACCCACACCGAGGAATAATTTCCCTATCTGAATGTGATTTTTTTAATTTTCTTTTTTTCCACTCAGCTGAAACTTTCATAAAGAATGGCAGCATACCTTGTGTATTTAGTACTAAACAAGTTCCATTGTCTTGAATGACTTCTTCGGTGAAAAATGCGATGAAAAAGGTTTAGTTCTCTCCTTCACACATTTTCACAGTATTTTCACTGTTGCTCATTCCATAAATGCTAAGTAACATAAGCACAGTTTACCTGCTCCATATGCTTAGACTTCTCCTCTGAAACGCAGAGAATATATTCATATTCTGCAGTGTGCATCTGTGATCCTGCAGAGACTTATTTACCCTTATTTTACTTCATGCTTCTCCAATGGTCAAATTAATTCTGGCAGAGTCTTTGCAGGATTGGGACCCATGAAACTGATTTCTTGGAGTGCTATTTGGAGGGTGATCTTATGACTTTGCCACTAAGAATAGGACTTATTTGAACTAGGTGCTGTACAAACTCAAGGTGACCCCTGCCTGATTCCCAGCATTTACATCTAATCAGAGATTAAATATAGCAAATGTGGAAAACAGAGAAGAGGGGGAGGGACGAAAGTGTGAAAGTTTTGCAGAGACCTGGTATTACATAGTAGTCTGGATCATCAAGATATTTCTTAAAGACAGGTTTTTAAAGGGCAGTTAATCATGAACCCAGTTTACATTTAATCCCTTTTATTTTTCATGTGTTTATTTTATTTATCCTTCTCAGTTCCATACCAATAACCCCTAATTATCCATCACTATAGACTCTTTACAGAAAGAAGAGTGTCCAGAAGACACACTTTTTGTACAGAAGAATTGATGAGTTCCTCTTACATTCCAGCGCATAAATGACAAAGAGTCTAATTGAAAACTGAATTGAGCTAGGTAAAAAATATTTGTAAAAGCCAGTCTATGCTTTCCAGATGAATTCAGACAGGCAGCAACCCGAAAAATACCACAGCCATTAAGTTCTTTGTATTCCTTCTATGGATTTTGACAGCTGCCAAAAGGCAAGAGAAAAAATAATGATAGAAACCAAAACGTAAATGTTTAATAATGAACATATTGTGCGTGTAGTACAACACTCTACTTCAAGAATAAAATCAATACTGTCTTTCTTAAAAAAATTTAATTACACTAATACATATATTCCTGTATATTCCTATATATTCCTATATCCCTATGTGACTATATCCTAAGAAGTTTGCAATTTTGTTTTCATTGCTCTGAAAATTTTTTGCAGAGCCTAAAATATACACTGTTTACCCCAAGTTTCAAAAGTGAAAGGAAGCCCCATAGCTAAAATAAACATAGAAAGAATTACTTGTTGGCTCTTGTTTTGAGTATAAAATTAACTCAAACAGACAAACAAGCAAAAAAATATTACAGGACTTAACATTGAAGAAGTCCCCTGCAATGAGTTTTAGCTCAACGCGTGACACTTACTTTGCTAAACATTCCCCATTATGACTGTTCAAATGTGTCATTTATTTAAAGTGGACAGAATCTAACAAAATTCTATCTTTCAGAAAAAAATATCTAAACAAGACAAAATACATTTATTTTTACAATAATGAATTTGTTCAATTAACTCAGAAATTGCCTCACAAGTATATAGTAAGAGCTGTTTTGTGTTGTAGCTATACTAGTCTAAGAACATAAGAGAAAAAAATGTAGGGAGATTTAACAGGTTTTATTAAGCAGTCTAATGCAGAAATAAAAATCTTTCTGGCACAAGGTAGATTCGTGATATCTGACAAAGAAGAAACAAACTCAAAGCTAACCACAAGCTAGAAACAACTGCTTATATTTTAGTTTAATTATACTAATCAATTAGATAACAAGAGAAAAAAAAGGTGTAATTAGCACTTTTGGAGTTGGCAGGTATGGAGGTGACAGGCTCAGCTGTGGTGGAACTGCCAAGAAGACAAGTCATTTACACAGGCAGAACAGAGAGATCAAATGGGACAGACTGAGGGCAATACCACCGTGGTTTATAAAACTGGTATGTTGTCTGATTTTTATTTTATTTTTTTTTTAAGAAGTGAATTTAATTCCCATCTCTCAAAGTGCATGCACTGGGTGAAACTTATCACTCACTGAAATAGCCACATGTTGTATTCAGAGTTCCTGAGCACTTTCTTCCAGGGGACAATTATCATGATGCTTATAAAGGTAGGGTGGAAGGTATTGCAATTTTTGTTCTGGAGCAGTTTGGTTACAAACAACGTTTGTCAGCTTGTGGATGAGCTTCTGTGATGAGTTTGATTTGTGTTGTAGGCTCAGGTGAATGGTAGGAGGGGAGAGGTGGGAAAATGTATTTCAAAATACAATCATCTTGCAGTCTAGGTCATACTGACCTGGACGTATATTACGAGTTTTAATAAATTTTGTAGAAGTCATACTAGTTTCTCTATTTCATTAATACGGCAGTTTGTCGTTGACTATTTTATGTTTACTGTAGAATTTGTTAAATGAATTTTGAAATAGAAGTATTGCAGAATGATGCCAACGTAGTTATTATGTTTGTAATAGAAATCAAGGCTTTGAGTTGAGCACGTCATCTATAAGTCTTAACTCCAAACTTACGGTGTGTCAAATATAGTCTAAAAATGCCTTAACAGGGGATATGAAGTTTGGCATCCCAGAGCTGAGAAAGATCATTCAGTGCCTCTGAAACCGTGCCCTTGTTTTACAGAAAGGATATGTAGAGGAAAGTTAATTACTGTATGGGTGGGTTTGACAACAAGCTAGGAAAACATAACTGTTTGTTTTGTTCTTGTGCCTGGTGGAGGAAAGGTGTCTTGCCATGACACTGTGGGATGCTGGTATGTGGGCAGGTAACATGTCGGCAAAGCTTTAGTGTGTGGGAGGTAGTCTGTGCTATTTTTGAAAACTCCTGCCCTTTGGCAAGGAGGATGACTTTTAAAAATCCTGGTAATTCTCTAGGTGAATTACCTTGCACTGGATAATGACAGGTTTACCAAAATTCCTTTATTTTCTTTTTTTATTTCCCCACCCCCAGAGATATCTTGGGAGTTGTACACTAATGAAAAACTTGTGAAAAGCTCTGATTATTTTTTTTTGTTTTGTTATACAATAGAAACCATAAAGTGTGAATTGTTTGCCATTCAAGGTTAAAGAATTCTAGAGTTCAAGACAAACAGACCGTGGTGTCTGCATTTATGTAGTTGGAGGATCATTTCCTTCAACATTAATTTTATCACAGGATACATCCTATTTCCTGTGGTATGAAAATAATTACAGAAACATTATTAATACACAGAAAGTATCACTCTTAGCTCCAGCTTCTGCCTCCAGTATTGTTTCAATACAAAGTGTTTCAGAGATGTTCCTTCAATCATATTGCCCAGCACAATCATATTGCCTTCAGCACAAGAATGACATGGACCTGTTGGAACAGGTCCAGAGGAGGGCCACGAAGATGATCCGAGGGCTGGAGCACCTCTCCTATGAGCACAGGCTGAGACATTTGGGGTTGTCCAGCCTGGATAAGAGAAGGCTGTGGGGAGACCTTATAGCAGTTCTCCAGTACCTGAAGGGGGCCTACAGGAGAGATGAGGAGGGACTCTTGATCAGGGAGTGTAGCGATAGGATGAGGGGTAGCAATTTTAATTGGAAAGAGGGTAAATTTAGATTAGATATTAGGAAGAAATTCTTTACTGTGAGTGTGATGAGACACTGGAACAGGTTGCCCAGGGAAGTTGTGGATGCCCCATCCCTGGAAGCGCTCAAGACCAGGCTGGATGAGGCTTTGAGCAGCCTGGTCTAGTGGGAGGTGTCCCTGCCCATGGCAGGGGGGTTGCAACTAGGCGATCTTTAAGGTCCCTTCCAACCCAAAATATTCTATGATTTCTTGGCGGAAGTATCAACCCATAGTTACTAACCTATTGCACCCTGCCCCAAGAACACTGTCAGGCACGGTGATCTCCAGCCTTTCAACCTGTCCTTTCAACAAGTATTTCATTGCATGCAAGTTTTCAAAAATAACAGTTGACGTAAAAGCTTAAGTTTCACTGAAAATATCTCTTCAAGAATTTGTAGGAATATAAGTAACTAATCTGAAGAACGGACAGGTGCGTAGAAAAGAGGGTATTGAAGTCTTGCCCATCTGATTCTAATTCAGTGCCTTTTCCTTAGAATACCTAGACATTATACCATGTGGAAAAGCAAAGTCTCAGTTAGATCAGTGCCAAAAGCCTCCATGTTTTGGGAAGTTTCTTCGTAATTCCCACAGTTACAGGTTGTTTTGAGCTTTGAAACAAGAGGGTTGATATCCCTTTGGGACCTAATGCAAATGTCCTAGATGAGGTTTCTTGCTCTCTGGACTGGAACTGGAACCAATTACAAGCTGCAAAAGGAAGTTATTCATAAACTGTTCAGTTCATATATTTTTAAACCATCTCTTGATCAAACTGTAATAGCAACTTTACTGCATATGTGAGAAATTTGCATTGCAAATGCACGTAACTAAGGCTATGAGCCAGACCTCCTACCCTGCCCTATTCCTCCTCACCACACATTTGGCTTGTTCTTTAGATCTAATGAAATGTGCAGAATGAGCATGATGGTTCTGCCCTTTGTTGATCTCCAGATTTTCATAAGCTTGTAAGGTCTCCAGGGCAGGAACGTTTTCTAACCAGCCTCTAAGCTTTTTCTAAATATGTATAATTAGGTTTGCAAAATTGCTTATGTTTTAAACTTGGATCAGAAATAGTGAGCTGATTTCCATTCAGCTTTAACAAAATATTTCATCTTTGGCATAGATGAAAGCATAAAAAAGTATGAGATTAAAAGAAATTAGTGTATTATAAGGTACTAAAAATGGCTTACCTCTAGTGAGACCAATAACTGTTGCCTGCAAATCAGTGAGTTGGCTCAGTGTCTGCATGCAGTTTGTACGTCTGCTTAAAGATATTTCATGGGAGTTTTTGGACAGCTTTAAGCAGTGATTTCTAAGCAGCACCTGTTATTCATTTCTCTCCACTCCTGGTTATTCCTTCTCCTCTGGAGCTTGGCCACGGCCTTGCCTTCCTCTGTCTTCCTTATTGTTTTGACCATCCCAGCCACCTTGTTGCCAGCACAGTGTTAGTGATAACCAGTAAAACTTGTTAGTGTGGGCTCTGCTTCACACCACTTTTCCCAGGAGACTGAGTGGACACAGGGTTTGTCTCCATGGATTGGTTCAGATCCTCTGCTTGTTGTCCAACCTGGATGGCCACATGGCAGCCCTGGGAGCTGTGTTGATGTGTTAGTGCCTCACCTGAGCTAATCAGCAAGGTAGAGTGACTGGATGAGTTGTTTCTTTATACATGAGCTATGCTGCTTTTGGATCAGACATGGTTACGCCCACACAGCTTGTAGTGCCAAATAGAGGAACTCCAGGGTCTGCTTACCATTGCTGTTCTCCCATTTATGGGAGCTATTCTACAAACATTTCTTCAGATGCTGTCAGTTTTACTTTTTAGAGTCATTCTATTAGTTCCCTTTGTGAAGGCTAAACTTTGGCAAAGGAAACATATTGCTTACTGATGAAGTGGCAGGCGGCTTCCCTCAAATCATAATTTAAGCTTAATTGCTTTTGAAAAATGACACAATGTGTTGTTGTATCTTGCAAGACATTAAATGATGTGGAAAATCCATTAGAAATCCTGCTGAGATGTGGATAACACCCGAGGACCAAATGAGTAGCTCTGTATTTGCTAATTTCCAAACCTTAAGGCATGAGCTTTAAAAGCATTCGCATGTACGGCATAGCAGATCAAATTAAATTTTTATAAATAAATAAAGGAAACTGATAGCTGTTGGCTAAAGGGTAATTCAAAACAAAACAAAAATGCTCTGTTCCTTGATCTGTTGTCTGCGCTGGGGTAATTTAAAGTTGGAGGTAATGAGGTTAGTGTCTGTGCTCAGGCAGTATAAAATAAGGCTGCAGGCATGAAGGAGAAAAGCCTCAATACGCGAGTTTCCACCTGGTTTCTTCCCTTCTGGTGGAAGCTGGTTTCTGGCAAGCACTAAGCTCCAGATCTGAGGAAAATGTCAGCTGTTAAACTAGAAAGCTTTTAACTTGCAGAAACGTCAGCGCATGAAAGACTTAAAAGGACAGTAAAGCATGAGAAAGTAACTTTTCAGTGACATGCCAGACTTCATCAGAGGGTTCCCAGAGGACTTGGAGGCAAGGGGTGCCTCTCAGAACCGAGGCAAAAAACAAATGGCACCTCATTAAACTGCTGTGACCATTTCTTTTTGGTCTGGATCTTGTGATCTCACAAACTTTGTACAGCGCTGGCTGAAAAAGGAGCTTTACACCTGCAGAAGCGAAGCTGCGAGCACGCTTGTAAGCGCTGGCTGGTTGGGGACCCAGCTCCTAACAATGACTGTGGTTCCTTCTGCACTTCACTTTTCTCCATGTTCTTTTGGAGGGCGGATGAACAAGTGCCTCTGCCAGGATGAAGACTGGTTAGCCTAAACCTCTTTTGTTTAAGGTGTTCTTCGAGGTTTTTTTAAAATGTTTTTTTAAATTCCCCTCCCCACCACCCCCTCCCAGTTTACCTCCTGCTTTCCATGGCACTTATTTCGCAAAGCACCCACCAAGACTACATATAAGGAAGAAATTTTTTGTGGTGAGAGTGGTAAAACAATAAAACAGGTTGCCCAAAGAGGTGGCAGTTGCCCCATCCCTGGAAACATTCCAGGTCAGGCTGGACGGGGCTCTGAGCAACCTGATCTAGTGGAAGATGTCCCTGCACATTGCAGGGGGGTTGGCCTAGATGATCTTCAGAGGTCACTTCCAACCCAAACTATTCTATGATTCTAAGACACCCTTCAAATCGTGCCTTGGGAAGCCATGCTAGCTAGGAGTGCAAAATAAATAAATCTGGGGGGACAGGGAAAGGAAATACTGCTATGGAAGAAAATTTCGAAGAGTGTAATAGACAGATTTAGATTTTTGAAAAATGAGGAAAGGAATATATTGGAATTAAAATACTGAAAAAGTGTCAAATTAATTTTCACAAGGAAAGGAATAAGATGATGCAAAACAAACAAAATGTTTAATTTAGCAACAATTCTGTCCTGTCTGCTTCCTCAGTACTTGTTAATTGTGTGCCTGATTTGGCAAGTACAGACATAACAACGTGAAGATGTTAGCAGAAAAGTCGCTGTTAAGATATCAGCCACCAATTTGGAGCCGTCTCTGGCTTTTTTCACATCGTTAGACCTCTCAGTCAGGCTGAGCGCAGCCACTGCAGGTTATAGTCTCCCAAAAAAGTGAATTAGCCTCTCAGTTCTGAGGGTCACCCAGGAAGCAGTTTAATTACGGTAAGGAAACACTGATAAAAAGTGTCACACTGTACAGGGACAATGAACTTCTGAGTAGGTCTCAGCTTGCACTTAAGTACTGGAAATTTGTCTGATCATCTTGGACTTGAGCACCGCATATTAGTTTCCTCATTTAGTTTTCCTTCCTGTAGTGCCGAACACAAAGGAGGCTGCAGTCCTGCATCAAACACACCCAGTACATATGCAGCTATTTAAAAAGCCCCTGTATCAGGTATAATATTTAATGGTGAATGCACTTCCAGGAACCAATTTAGCAAGGAAATAAAGTTGTTCTATTTGCAGACCACTGTCTCTCTTTCCAGTATGCATGTTAGTTTGTCTGTAATAATTTTTTACTCAAATAATTATTAACTCCCAAATGAGAGGCCCTTTTAGGCAGCAAAATATTACCTTGTATCCTCCCTCTTATCTTTGTCATTGGTGATGTAAAAAACTCAGGATATGTTCAAAATCTTTGATTTTTTTTTTCACCATCTAAAATTCTGGGCGGCACATTTAGACATACAGAGTTTGTTTTGCTTCTGGCAGGACAGCACACTTAAGGGAAACTTATGGGAAATACACTTTGGAAGAATCAGGATCTATTGTTCCAGGCTCAGGGTCCCAAAACTGTAAACATATTTTAGGGTGTTCACTTATGTGACTTCTGAGGTGAGTGGTGAGTCGGTGTGACAGCTCAGGCTTCCTGCCTCCAAACCCCAAGGGGACTTTTTTTCAAATTAACCTGCTATCTTTGTGTTTGGTTTCTGTTCTGACCTTATGATTTTTAGTTCTTGTGCAATCACTTTTTAAAAAATTGTTCAGAAAATTATTTCTACTCAGTATAAAATAGTTCTAGTTCAAAAATAAAGATTAAAAAACAAATACTGATTTAGAATGCCAGAGAATGTAGTTACTGTAACTGATAAGAAAGAAAAAAACAAGATATAATCATAGTATTTTCAGTTTGTATTCTTTTTCCTAGACACAAGCCCAGTGCTGGGTCATGAGCTCAGTGTGTGACCTCCATCCCCATTAAAATTTAATAAATAACAGGATGCTCAGTTATTTCTAAAAACCCTAGCTGCTTTTTTTTGGTTGTTGTTGTTCTGTGGATCTTGTGAAGTCATTACCTCCCGGCAGCCTCATGCTTGGCTGCTGTGATCAGCACTGCGATATTGCCAGATTATTCTAGCCGCAGCAGCAAGCAGAGCCCACAGGAAGAAGACGTGGGGCACAGGGATGAGGAACAGGACCAGGCCTTGAGAGAGAGAGGACCAAAGCGATTTAAAAGGTCTTATTATCCCCAGTATCATTTTGAATAATGGGAAAAAAGGAAAGCCTGCCAGCTTTGACAGGCTGACTGCTGGGAGGCAGGAACTGAGTGAAGCAGGTACAGGGGGAGACCATGTAAAAGTGTCGGATACAAGCAGGAATGTGCTGTGGAAAGTTAAGATGAGTAACGGCATGTCAGGCTCAGGGATTCTTTTCACCGGTGAATTTGTAACGGGGTTGCTAACTGGTAAATGAAGTTACTGACTGGTTTTCCAAGAGCCAGCTTGGAAACTGTGCAGCAGCAAATGCGGTATCTTGGGTGCTTCACATGGTCTCCCACCAAAAGCCATAAGCTTAAGTGTCCCTCCCTGGTGTCGTGAGGGAGGCATAACCCAAATTCTCCAGTGAGTGGATAATTTCTCTTCTCAAATTTGATTAGGGCAGTTTGGCTTCTTCATCCCCGTGTTTTGTGGCAGGGTAGATGATACCTGATGTACACTTTCTGGGTTGTCAGGACAGTCTGTGTTGGATCTGTGTTTTAATCATGGTTCCACCTTACCTTTAACTTTGTCAAAACCACTGCCTAGATGAGAACAGCCAACTTTTAAATTAGAGGCACAGACTTTAAGAAAGGCAAAGAGTCCCTTAGTGATGTTTCCTGTTCGGAGAGGAGGAGCTGTCACATGGATCATGATCGATTAGCCACAAAGAGAAGCATTTCGAGCCAGTAAATAACATCAGTGTTCTGAATTAGGGAGTATAGATCAACACTGCTCTGTATTTAATGACAGTGAATTTATTCTGCACAGCTTTCTCCAGAGATTATAAAACAGATGTTCATCCATAAGTATCAGAAACAAACATCCTCTAAAATGATCAAAACAAGAACAACTCTTGCAGGGACAGTTAAAAACAATATAGACTCTGTCCAATATGTACATTATTTCTGCAGCTCCTTTCTTTCTGGCATTTTAACGGCTTCAGTGACTGGCAGAAGGCAACAACAAACATCATGCTTCTGTCTTGGTGTCATGGCTAATAAAGGAGTGTTTGACTCTGGGAAATCCAGTCTGAGTGAAAAACCCAAGGCTGCATCAGCCTTCTCTTCCTCACATTTCAGTTTCTAAAGTTTTATAACATATCTCAATAGTATTTACACTTCAAGCTTCTTTAAAGCTCCTTTTTTCTTAAGGCAGAAGATATCTTTGCTTGTTTGCATATAGAAGTTTTCTGCTATAGCTGCTTGGCAGTCACATGTTTCTAATCCTTCTTGATTTACGCAGTGCTTTTGGCAATTTCCCAGCTTTACTCTACTGTACTGTAAAGAATACACTTAACATGGGCTCTAGCTGTTACTTTCTGAGAGGGAGGTCGGTGATTACCTCTGCCTCCCAGCCACAACCAAAACAAAACTCTCTATGAAATGCTAAGTGATGCTGTGTTCTCCAAGTAAAGCCTTAGTTTCTTGTATACTGCGGAAAAGTATCAGAGCACTGAAAAACAAACCTATTTTTTCATGCCTATTTTTTTTTTTATGGAGCCTAACAATGCCATTCCAATCTTTGCATTTCTTGGTCTTCTGTTAAAGCTTTCTTCTCCATCAACAGATGTGTTGTATTATCAAACATATATACAAGTAGGCTCTGAAAAAAGGGGCAAGAGACACTAAAAGAAGATAATGCCATGCTCATGTTGAAGAATTACTGCTTTTATTATTAAACACACTCAAGACCTATGTACTTTCAGTAAGAGTAGACTGTGTTTTGGGCAAGAGGTGTGAGAGAATGTACAAGATTATAATGTTTCCCTGAAAGTGTATACATTTCTTCCATAACAGGCAGGTCAGTGGAAAAGAACCTAGTTGAACTTGTGCTATACCAATCCACCCAATATAGAGCAATAATTAGAAAGTGTCAAGATATTGCAGGTACTACTCAGCAAGTCAGGAAGCACATATGGTACTGAACAGACCAAAATATAACCCTGGGTTTGATGGCAGGGAAGCCACTGCATTCAGTTTTTGAAGTGTTTTCACTACCATAATGTCCTGGTTTGAGGTAAAACAGAACCAATTTTCTGTTCAGTAATTTTACTTTTCAGTTAAGCATTTTCTAACTAATTGAACTCCCTGAAATTAATGGCATATTTTAAGACAGTAGTCCCCTCCCAGAGTGATAAGACCTGATTGTTTATAATTTATGCCAAGGAATGGTATGCAGAGAGGCTCTTGCTTATACTTATTGCTATAACAACCCCTTATTGCAGGGTTGGAAGCGGAAAAGCGTAGAGGGGTCGCACTTGTGGGGCAGAGCGGACAGGGCAGGTGACCCAAAACTGTTCAACAGGGTATTCCATCCCATCTGCCCCATGCTCAGTATAAGAGCTGAGGCCTCAAAGGGTCAGCTCTCTTTCTTCAATGGCTGTTGTCCAAGGAGGACTCTGTCTGTTCATCTGCCTCTGATCCCGATCCGTGCTTTCCTGAATCCAGATCCAGAATCTAGTTCCTGTCCATTGCTGAGTCCAGTCTGGGACTTTCCCAGTGCCTGCCGGTGACATAATCGTTATCCTGGGAGCTTGATACAGTTTTGTATATATTGTATGTATTTCATTATTTTATTTTTATGATTTTATTAATATTTTCATTACATTAGTTTAATTTTCTTTTAAACTCATTAGTCTCTTTCTCTGTCTTCCTCCTCTCCCTGAAGGGAGATGGTCTCCCTTCTCTGACCTCTCTGAAGGCAGAGATGTCAGAGAACAGCTGTCATTCGTTTCCATGGCCAGTCCAGCCCAGCCCAAACTACGACACATTTCTTCCATACCTGGTTACTCAGGATTTTGTAACTCTTTGAATGAACTCCAGACTTTATTTGGAAACTGCCTAATCAGCCCTATCACCTTTCCCTAGCACAAAAAAGAACTGTAATTTTAATTTCTTGGATCTTGCAAATCTGAGATGCTTCCAGAAAGCATGTGAAGTGTGAATATTTTCCAAAAACATTCTGTTCCATTTATGAAAATTGTATCCTTCTTAAAAAAAACATGTGAGCTTCAGATGTGTTCGCAGCTAAAATCTGTGCAGGTGGCACATCCAGTGCTCAAAGTGAGCCAGGATATGCTGGCAAAATAGGACAGCCCTTGAGAGGGGTTTTCCAGTATTTTCCAGAGACGAAATGAGGCAGGAAAGGGTGCAACAGAATTCTGAAGTTTCCATGTTGCTCTGTTAGAAAGCTTGTACCCCCACTTCTAAGTTCACATTTCAACACTACCAGCACATGCTTGGGGAGGCTTGTAATTCAGAATCACAGCCAACATCACTCAGTATCCTGTTCAGCCAAAGATATATTTCAGACTTACAAAGCCCGTTTGCGTGCAAGCCAACATTAACAGGTTTTGCACTCTGAAGCCAAATCAACTTATAACTATGGAAAGAGGGTAAAGAGTGCTCCTTTGTACCCATGTAAGCAGATGAACGCTAGATGGTTCTCACAGGCTGAATTTTCAGCTCCTACAAGGCCTTGAATCTTCTTTCTAGGACACTGCTGCTAAGTACAAATCCCAGTATGAACCAGAGCACAAAGCCTCCACACAGTGTACTGCACTGGGGTCTGCTGTCATTGCTGTAATGACCTCAAATAAGCTTTCCCTCTGTGTACTACACAAGTAGCTAGCTTGTTACAGGATCTGCAAAGGCAAGGCGTGAAGATGTGTGATCCTAACACTGTGTGAGTGTCAGAGGAGGTAGGACCTTATCAAGAATTCCCAATTAGAGTAATAACGACGTTGAAGAAGTCATTCGCTGCAAGCCGTGCAGAACAGCATCATCATCAGAAGATACAGGGAAAAACCCGAGGAATAGACCCTGCCATGTGTTGTACAAGAGGGGGCTGCGGCTTGATGTTAGATTACCCAAGGCATATATCCATGTCTGTCATGTGCCCTTGAGTCTTTCTTCTAGGATATACACATGCGTATGAGGGTATAAGATGCAAAAAACCTTTAACAATATTTGTAATTTAGATGTGGTTCTGCCATAAAGTGTTTGTATCTTTGTAAGGCTGAACTTTCCCATTTTCCTGCATAAATACACACACAAAATCTGTTTCCTATGTTAACGAGTCCAGGCTGCGATCAGAGAAGATGGATGCACACTCTGGCTTATGCTGATGGGCACTGACAGTGCTTTGGCGAGAGAGCAGAGGAGCACGGGCCAGTAACAATTCACAGAGGAGCAACGGATTTTTTTTACTTTTTAAATGCAAGACCCTTTCTGATGATCAAAATAGACTGTTATTTCTTCATACTGAATTCTTTCACAGTGTTTTATTGGGAATTCAGTAGCAGTGACAGTCTAAGGACATAAATTGATCAAAGTTTATAGGAAGAAATAATCTTATATCCAGTGACATACTTTGGAGAAGCAGACACCCTTTTAGGCCCAGGCCCATGCTTTCCACATGAAAATTAAAATCTAATACAGTTTGAGGGGATTTGCTAAGAGTTTAAATTGTGTTGAATGAATGAGACGGTTTGAGAGGAACAGCAGTCAGTTCTTGTGGAGCAAATGGGGGTGTTAGTGAGGGAAGGAGTGTTACAGCTGTCAGCCTCTAAGGGACAGAAAGGGAGAGAAACACACTTACTGCCTGGGAAGCAGCAAGGTATTTCCTCAGTATGGTTATTACGGCCACATAAACAAGACCTTCACTGAATTTAATCTCCTGTTCAGTAGACTTGTTAATTTAATCCTTGGTTTCATCTTTCTGAGACCCTACCTGCTCAATTTAAAAGCAACTCTTGTTCCTCCCATCCTACCCTGCGTATTTCTTTGTGTTTTACCTTCACCATTATCGCTTGATGCTTGCTATGTGTCCTTAGCTCCATTAAAGTTTGCTCTCCATCATTCCTGTTCCTGAAGGGAAACACAAGGCTAGCATCACAAACTACCAACATTTGCTGATTTTTAGATTCTGTCCCCACCATTCCCTGATTGCAGAAGCCTGGTGGGGGGTCTGGGTGTCTGCTTGGATGGGCAGGCAGCCTGGGCTGCTCTCTGTGCCTCTGATGTCTTCACTGCTATTGCTGCCCTGGTTGGCTGGATTAAAGCTAGCACGAGAGTGCTTGCTTGGGATGTGGTTATGCCTGAATCGTAACGTGAACAGGCTGCGGGCAACGGAACACCTGCATGGGCCAGCTCCTTCTCCTCTTCCCTCCTGTAGGAATCTGTGATCTCATCATCCCGTCCACTGGTCTCTCACTTTCTATAAGACCTTCAAACTGAGGACACCATTTGTTTAAGTCTCCAGAACTCATCTCGGTTCCTCTGATGTTAAGACTTCTTTACAGCTAATATGGAGATTTCTGACTCTACTTCAAATTGGATGCGGTTTCTACTTTCATATGGTTTTTCATCATGTTGCTGGAAGATTATTATTTCAGTTTTTAAGTCTCTGAAAAACATTCTTGTAGAGCCAATCATAACAAAAGAAAATAGAGAAAATGGAATCCCTTGTCTTGTCCTCCAAAGACCTGGACCCATTTTTCAGAGACAGATTTGCTGTCTCATAAGGAGATCTTCTCAGTGTTGGCAATCAGTGACCTCAATTCCTCTCCTTGACAAGAATCTACTTTTTCTGGAGGTAACTCTGAGCTACCTCTCAGTTCCTTTTATTTGCAAAGCTTTCAAGAGGCCCTTTACAAAGTCTTTTTTTTACTCTTAACTACTTTCAGGATTTTCCCCTTTCCTGAGAAACAGCCTTCGGGATTTTAACCTGTTCTTTGACCACTGCCCTGTCCCCCGTTCTATATGTGACTTTCCCAGTTTCTGAGCTGAAGAATTTCAAATGCTAATATTTTTGATGGACAGGATGACAGTGCTTGAGTGACAATCAATTAAGAAAAGGAATTAAAAATGTGCTGATTCATCTGAAGCAATAGGAAGTTAGAGATAAGCAAAGGATGAATTAAACCAATAAAACAAATACTTCACTCCTATTCCTCAAATTCAAAGAAAAATCTAGATTCTTCAGAACTTCAGCACCAAGATCTCATACGGCTAAAGAGGGGTGAATGTCACAAACAAAAGCATGGAAATTATTCCAACAAAGTTTTACATCAAATAGTGATAGGGGGACCTGAAGGTGGCTGTTTGACAAAGAAGGATAAAAAAGGTTAATGGTTCCTAGACCCCAGCTATGTACTGCAGATTGACAATCATGATAGTGCTGTTGATGTACAACCCTTTTGTGTACCTTTAAGGGATATATTTTAAATGTAATGTTCTAGAATGCTGTGGAAAATAGATATGATTAAAAACGTGACCATTTATACAATAAACTCAATGCAGGTTTTGAAGGAGCTTGAAGCAGGAATATGAAATAATAAAATACTTAGTGATTTATTCTTTGATGTTTTGTCCTTGTGAAGGAATTGCCTGTATTGGAAGTGTATAATAAAAAAAACCAAAAGCAGCCAGGATTGTATGAGGGAACATGTAGAAAAAGGAGAGTAGCTTGTAAAGAAAATAAATCTTGGGATTTAATTAAAGATTTTTTAAGGGTTTATTAAAGATTGTCAAAGTCTTCTGATGGTGGGAGATAATGAACACACCCAGAAGCTCCTTAGAAGAGCACCTCCAAACTTATACCAACTAATGCTGTACTCCTGAAACCGATTTGAGACAAAGGCTGTAATGAACCCAGAGCTGAGATGAAGTGACCGTAACAGGAAATATTGTACAGGTTGTTTAAGAGAAGGGTAACAGCAAAAGGTAGAACACAGATTGTGCAGGGCTGAGCAACAAAGCGAGAGCTGCGAGAAACTGTACAATACAGCTGACGGCTCCTCTCTGCCGAGCTAAGGATTGTGTCCCTGTTGTATATAGGTTCTGATATAGAGGACTGGTATGCATCTAAAACTGTCTGAAATGCTTATATTTGAAAAAATGATGAAATGTGGCCTTCATAAAATAGAGGGGGAATGTTCTTTTAAGACTGTTTATTGTTACTGTTTCCATGCATAGGATCTTCTCTAGTGCCTAATTTTTATTACAGTGGTAGCACTGCTGTCACTGTTATGATCAAGGGATGTAAACAAGACAAGAAGTCGTCATATCTTTTATTAGACCAACTGATATAGTTGGAAAAATACACCAGCATTCAGGCACATGAGGAGTTCTTCAGGCCTGAAATAGAGAAAGCCGTTCTCAGAGGTAGATACCAATTGCTTGCTTCACCTGAAATAAAGGATGATTGTTATTTGTGTGTGGGAGAGATGCTGGCAGGATGAGAAATGATGAAGTGGTCCCTTATCACCTACAAGTCGCCTCATACTCTGGCGCTGGTTGAGAGTGAGCCAAGAGACTCTGCACCAAAAAAAGACAGATATAACCCAACCTTGCTGCCACAAGCTAAATGGATGCAACTAGCCCTAATTTCTGTCTTTTAAACCTGGCTCAAGTACAGCCTGTAACATCAATATAGACATAACCACCAGGACTTGCAGTAGGGCAGGAAATGAATTTGGGCAACCTTAATGCCAAAGCACTGCAGTGGTGGTGTTGTTCTTCTTGTTGTTACTACAAACACTTTCAACAACCAGGTGAATGACAAAGCAGTCAGATCTAGACATAATCTAAGCATCCACAGCAAGGCCATGACAGGCATGTCTTTCTACCTATCTGTTTTTTATCAGAGACCTTTAGTATATAGCATGTACTTAACTGATTTTTCCCATACATTATCCATGCTAATTAGCATGATACAGATTAAGACATTAATGTATCTGAGTTATATATAACTGAGAGATTCTGTTGTCATGACATGGATTTTAAGTGACTTCAAAGTAATTAGTTAAGAAGAAAAATGGTAATTCCAATCAGAAAGTGAATGACTACCAAATACACTTACAGCTGAGAAAAATAGAAATCTGAGTCATTAGAAAAACACCATATTAATTGTTTTTATGTGAATTCTCTTGAAGTTTTTTATCTGGAAGAAATGCTTTTCCTAAAGAAATTGTTTTTCTCTCTCACTAATATTTCAATCTTATTCTTACCATTCAAGGTCCTTTTCTTTGGGAAAGATGACTCTGGGTTTTAAGTGTGGCAAAATATCATTAAGAAGTTTGAATTTCACAGAAGTGATGAGCATGGTGTGTCTACTTTATACTATACTAAATATCAGGGGAGGAATACCATAACATTTTGGTTTTCCTAAGAACATTTTATGAAACACCTCTCCAATCTTTTCCCGGCTTCATACCGCCTGAAGTCATAGTGTCAACCACGTATGTCAATGACTTATCGAGCTCAGTCTTAGCTGGAAATGGGGAGGAAGGAGCAAGATGATCTTTAGCTAATAAAATGTGAAAAGCATGCAAAGACGATTTCTGACTGCCATTGCAATCTACTCCAAATACTACTCAAAATGTAAGTTGCCGCAGTCATCTCTACTGCAATGGATTTAGCAGTTAGTTGATGCAGCGGAACTTAAGCATGGTTGCTTGGCAAAGGGTTTTGGAGGAGGATAGATCTGTTGGTGTACGGTTACTGATAATTAACTTTAATCTTGGTTTTAAATATGTATAACCAGAGCTACTCCATTGATGTCCCGGGAGTTGTTCCAACTTTACAGTGTAATGCTAAATCTCAAAATAGAAATATGGCTGCATAAACCTGCATTCTGCTGCAACTAGTATGTTATATGATCAGTTCCATGAGGACTGGCTTTTGCTATGGTTTAAAAAATTTAAATAAAAGAATGTTAATATCCAAAGTACAAGGCCCTGCTGGCAGCAATCAATATAAAAGAAAAAAAAGGTTAATTACCACAAGATGTAGTTCACGCTGAGGATTTCATTAGGGTTGTGTGCGTGTGTGTGAGCAGGGAATAGGGTCCCATGGATGTGCCTACCTTAGCAATTTAGAGCTCTAGAGAAGTCCTTTTTGGTGTAAATTTGGTGTGCATCTGTACTTGGAGTCTGGCAGTGCGCATCTGAGCATTCATGTGCTGGATGTGGTTTCCCTCCTGGTGGAGCCAGGGCTGAATCTGGGTGGGGGAAAGCCACCCCCAAGTCTAACTCAGTACACGGTGCAAGGTGGTCCAGCAGTCAGCTCTCTCCACACGAGAGCTGTGCACCCAGGACAGGCAACTGGTACGAACTTTGCTGCCACTTCAAAGGCAATGTGAGCGTATTGTCTTTGAAACACAACAGGCAGCAGCAAACCAAACCCTGCTCCTTCCACCTTTGAGCCCCAGCAGAAGATAATGTAATTGCCCCTGTACATAAATTACGGTAACAGTAGAGATTAACAAATGCAGGTAAAATTTAATGAGCCCAGTTTTTTTCTCTTCTGCCAGTCTGAAGTTGATATATTCAGAGTTTTAATATCCTGATTTATTCCACTGTCAATAGAAGGGGTATCTTGCCTGAATGTGTATTTGTGATATCTCCAAAAATGGGATTGTCCTTTTTTCTTTTCACTATTATTTTTCTTCAGTTACTTAAGGAAAGATTGTAAAAAGCATCTTGTTCCTCATAATTCGTAAGAAGTCTCAAACACTACTCCTGAGGCAGCTTTAGTCTTAACAGATTTTCTACAGAGGCATTGGAGGGGTTCCACCAAATCCTACAGTTTAACCTACATATTTGACATCTCTCTTTTAGGCCATATCAATCTCAATTTGGTTTTCGCTTTTTTGTGCTATTTATATCTAACTTCATTTCTATAACATAAACTGGAATTAAATCATGTGATTATCACTTTAAATCAAATATAGTTTGTTTTCAGAATCAGTCAGGGGCATCTCCAAGAACACGTTTAAACTGCAGAGGGAATTCAGCTATTCATATCACGTTTGCTTCCACAAGAAAATCTTGCCAAGCTGGAGGACTTTGAGTTAAGCCATATGGTTTTGATAAAACGTGGTGACTTGAAATTTATTTTTGCTTCACAAAACAAGATTCAGTGCCAAAATATTGTATGTGCAAAATTCAGCATCAGGAAAAAAAAGTCAAGTATAGGACTGTTGGTGTCACACTGCTTGGGTTCAGCAGTTCTATGGCTCAAGAATGTACCTTAACTCAAAGAACTGGACCAGTAAATGATCCTTCAATGAGCTACAAAGGAATCCAGCAAAAGATGTGAAATGCTGCTTTTAGCAGATATTTGTAATGAGTATGAAAGGGAGCTATTTCTGTGTGTGACACACTTCAAGGCATGTATTATAATGGACAGTTTGTGGTCCTACATTGTTCTCTGTATTCAGGTGCTGAAACTGCATTTAGAGCTTTTTAGAGCTTTCCCCCCCTCCCCCCCTTCCCCAGAGCTTTGTGAACTATGAGCCTCTCTAAGACTTAATATTTGAAATTTACTGTGCTTTAATGTTCTGGCTGATTTGAATATAGAGTTATACATAAGTTATATATAAGTTATATAAAAGTCTAGCAAGGGAAATAAAAATATTTTGCTTTGGTGGCTTAGATTTAGGTCTGCTTTTTCCAGAGTCCTTTCTCCTGTAGAATCAGAAAAGACCCAGCATGACTCTAAAACATTAGTAATCTGTTCTTATTTTACGAGGCAAGACGAAATCCTGCAATCCGTCCTTATTGCTTTGGCAATTTTTTGGTTGGCAATTTTTGCTTTGCTTATATTCATCCTACTTCCGCAGCACTTAAAAAGCATATTCCCTTTCTGTGTAACTAACAAAAAAAGTGTTACGTTTTTGTTTCCTTAAATAAAATAAATAATTTTCCTGCTTATGCTGAAGTTGATAGTAAAAATACTTGCTTCTGGAAGTCGTACTGGATACAATGTCTTATGTTTTATAGTGTATTACCCCCTGTGAAGAGTTGAGCCTATGCCTGAGCTTATCTCTGTTGGGGATGAGAAAAGTGGGTCAGAAGAAGCATATGCTGATCCAAATCAGACCTTTTTGTGAGTTTGGTCTGTAAAAGAGATAGTCTAATCCCTGTATACCAATGTAAATTAAATTTTAAAAGCACCTTTTGCAACCTTAAGGAGAAAAGACAATCAACATGTCTCCGCTAGGGTTACAGCTCCTGTAAACTGAGCTCCCAACATTGCATGAAATTTTTGTATTCAATACCTTTTTATCAGCTCCCTACCTGTGAAATTAATATACTTCACCTCGGAGTGGTACAATAAGGGTTTAGTTATCTAGTGCTCATAAGGCAGTCAGACACTATAAAGATGAATACTTAAGAAAATGTCACAGGAACTTATTGTATTATGAGAATTATTATAATTCTCGATGCAAACAGTATTTTAATCACTTGTAATAGACCAAGCACAAAGCCACCCTCTGGGCAATGAGGACAAGCCATAACGCCAGAAAGCTGCCTGCACACTGGATTTCATCGCCCCCTCTCGCCTTCAAAGTGAGAAAGTCCTATGGCCACAGAAGGGAAGATAATGAAATGAAGCAGATGCATACAGAGCAAATTAAGGTTGCTTAGGCAATTTCTAATTTTCGAGTGCACTTTTATTCCAGGTGTGTGTGTGCTGGGGAGCTGCATGGATGATTTGGTGCATCAGTAGGTTTCATTCCTGTGGTACTGTAATACTAATGTTTTTGTTGCTGAGCCGTCAGCCATGTTCAGACACTCTCAGTGCGTGAGTGCATTTTTCTGAAGGACTTTTTTTGGTGAGGCGTTTTAAGTCTATTTTGAAGGTTTAAGTTGATACGAGTTGAAATCAACTATAAAGTGATTAATGGCAACAAATGCCAGCAGCGAAACTGCCGAAAATAAATGTAGAATGGTCTGTGGTGTCTTCCAATGCCTTCCCTTGCCAAGCTCATAATTATGAAGAGGTGAATTTAGCCTCAGGTCTAGTACAAGGCTGGCACATGAACAAGTTGGTTAACACTAAGAACTGGAGCTGAAAAATAACACAGGTATTGTACTTTTGGGGATGTACCTATCCATGAAGAGGCAAACTTTTGGAAGGTATTCAGTGGTAATATATCCTGGGCCACTGCACTGATGCTCCTGGGCCTGCCCGAGAACAACTGGAGTCTGCAAGGACCAAGGCAGCTCCTTCCTTGTTCATTCCTTGGCCCCCAGAGTTCATGTTTGTCTCCCCTTGCCCAAATGCCTGGTAGTTAAGGCAGGAGCTGAGCATGCAGGAGATCCAGATTTCCCTCTTCGGCACAGGGGTCCTGGTGGCTCTCCCTCCTTCTCGAGGTTACTTCATCTGTGCATCGCTCCTTCTGCCACTTTAGAGCACGCCACAAAGGGCATGTGGGTGGAGAAATAACATGCACATTTATCTTAAATCGTTACTTTTGGCAGCTGAAAACAAAGTCTTGTGACGGGAAAGTACCGGACAACTGACTATGGATGGGCTGTCAGCCCAGCCTCCTGCATTAGACCTGTGCTCTGGGGGATCATTGCTTTCCATTTTGCTTCCAGCTAATTTTACATATCTACTTTCTTGAAATAATACGAGGTGCCCTAATATTGGTATTTTTTCATGAAACTAATCTTTGTGTGTGCAAAATGACACTGACACAAGTGAGATTTCACCTGACAAACCAGCATACCTATGAGGAGGGCCGGAACACAACGTATATTGAGACTTGTATTGGGTAAAGTTTTCAGGACTGTTTGGCCACCTAAATCTTTTTTCAGGTTTTTCACTTTCAGTGTTGAAAAGTGTAAATATGAACTATTTCTCTGTTTCACAGCAACATAAACCTACTTGACATAATTTTATATTTGGTAGCTTCAACTTTTAGACTTTAAAGCATTTTATACTTTGAAACAGGATTTCTTACTTTGCCACAAAACAAGAGGTAAAATTTGTTTTCAATTCAGTTTCAAATTCAAACCTACAGAGAATGTTTTCTGTTAGCACTTTTTAGGAACTAGAATTCAATTATAGTATAGCTGTTATTTTTATAGTTTTCATTCTTGCCCCTAAATTTGAGTTTATCTTTTTGCAGTTTAATGGTTTTCAGATATTATTTTTAAATACCTGATTTTGATATACATTTTCTTACTTTTGAACTGACCATACTGATTTCTAATAGTTCATTTTAAACGTGGGACATTATCAGTGTTTGTCATCCACCACTGTTGGTCAAAATGACATAGTGCTGTGATACTTAGTGCGCACAAATTGCACGCAGGCATCATGCCCCGCCTGACTTTAACTAGTGTGTTTCTTTGGACCTGTATAATGCAAAATTACAAATATAAAGCTAGTATTTCCATTTGTAGAGCAGCCTGGACTGGAGTTGGAGGGCTCACTTCAATGTAAATTTGCATCCTTCCTTTCCTGAATAGTTGAGGAATTATTTTTTCCTTCAGTGTCTCAACAATTTGTTACCAGAAATAGTTGAACTGCAATGTGATGACACCTTGTTGTGAGGTTTCTTCTCCTAATAATCATTGGCTTCCTCCCAGTGTGTTTGTTTTAGAGTATTAGCTATTTATAGATCACAGTCTAGTGAACATAAGGTAAGGGGAGGTGCTTTATGTGGCAAGCCTTAGAGGAGACTGGATGGTGGAAAAGGAAGTAAACTTCACACTACAGTTTTCTACTGCTTCATAGAAAGGAATTTTCTCTCTATAAATTATTTTACTAGCTGCAGAATAATGTCCTCAGATCACTAAAAAAAAAATGGAGACTTTAAAGTGGCCTGTAATTCAAAGCAAACAATAACAAAGATGCTGATGCGTCACCCAAAGCTGAGTTGGGAAGATCGACCACTGTTAATGTATTTCTGGAGATAGACTTCTTCCTCTTTTCCCAGCTGGGTGAGCTCAGAGGAGATGATTGCTCCTCCAAGGACCTGCCTGACACTTGTATTAGTGGGGACAGAGAGAAGCAGACACAACAGGGAGCTTTTGCCCATCTTTGCCTTTCTAAAGGCTCCTGCTAGCTGAGCAGAAGGGGTGCCCTTCGCACAAGCCATGAGGTGAATGGGGGGCAAGCTAGACAGTGCTCAGAACTTTGGCTGTAGTGCCTTGAAATAGTGTTTCCGCAGAGGAGGCTGCTGACTGTTGCTTTTCGGCCATGAATCGGATGTGGTTCTGTTTTTACTGACCTTGGGCACATTGTTCTGAAATTCTCTCTGCTCCTGCCAGCACGTTAATAAAGCGAATACCATGCCGTATGCTGTTTAGCATGATTTCTGCATGGTGACAAGCACCGGGCAGTGCCTTAGCTTCAGGATCCAATTTTGACAAAGCCATAAGGAAATGAAGATTCAGTGACATTACACTGGTGAATGAGTCTATACATCCATCTGCCTCTGGGACCTGCCAATAGCTTTTTAATTTGCCGGTCAATATCAGCTGTAGAGGACAAGAGATCTCAAGGGTATTAAGTTTCTACAAGTTTTGTAAAAATTAGCCTCTGGGTGGAGGAAAGCATACCAATGCTTATGCTGAGGAGAAGACTGCTGAATGTTTTCATCCCCTGTTAGACAGGTAACCACCTAACTTTATCTTCCACACCCAAATCATTGTAAAATAAGCCATCACTGAGATTGCTGCTTACAGAGTTCCTGAGCAAAATCAGTATTTTTCAATCAAGCCTAATAAAGTGTTGATTTGGCAGATGGTACTGAAAGATGAGGAATGCTGCGCTTGTCCTTTATTTTTGCACATCTTTCAAGTATATGTGTATTTACCTAACACCAAAGCAATGGCATGGAGCTGTGTCTATCAGTGTCTGTGGTGTGCAGCAGCTTTTGGTGCTGTGTGGAGCATGCTCCTTGGTGCGAATCAGTGAGCACCCACGTGCCAAAGGAAGGAGACTGCTGTCTCTCTGCCTGGTGATTCAGCTGCACGGTTTGTTTCATCCTTTATGCTTCTCCTGGCAATGCAAAGCTTCACATAACTGAGGACTTCTAATCCCTTTATTTGAGATTCAGCCTCAGTATGAAGATAAACACACCAAGCTACTAAGAACTAACTGTGATAAAAACCTAAATACCGAGAAACAAGAAGACATTACCAAATGGAACGATTTTATTTTCTTAAAGGAATCGCTTTCTGCATAATCCTCACATGTGGTATTCTTTATGTCACAAGGCAATAAAAGAAAACAGTATTCATTCAGGGTCACTCCAAATATAGATCTTCCCCTCTCTATGTAATTCTTATCACTTCATTCTACCCCATACAATTTTGCATCTTGCTCCTGCTACAGGGCCACCAACCTAGCCTGCCAAATTAATCTGGCAGAGGATAAACTTGAAGGAATTCCTTGTTTTCCTCAAAGAAAGATAAACAACTGCAAGAAATACTTGCTTCCCGCCAGTCCTCCACCAGAGAAGAGATATTAGAAATATTTGCCTGTTGTAGAACAAGTTCCTGACTCCATGAGGAGGAGAATTAATAAAGCTTGGTGTCCTAAACATAGGTGCTAAATCCTTTTCACTGCTGAAAGACCAGCCTTTTTTTGCTATAAAAGTGCCCAACCCTTAATAACCTGATGACCCAATGCTTTCTACACATCTACATTCCCTCTCTATGTCCTAAACCTGCCCTCACTACCCGCAGCTCCAAGCTATCCTCAACTTTACTCTCTGTTCTCTGTTGCTGTACTGTGAACTTGCCAGTCTGCAGTTCACAGTGCCTGGCCAGTACCCACCTGCCTGGTGGCCAGCCCTTTGCGTCCTTTCAGCTGTGGGGTGGTCACACAGTGCAGGCAAGGGATGAGGTCCTCCTGCCTTCACTAACACAAGACTCACAGGTTTTTAACAGTTTGGAGGGTCCCACCACCAGACATGTAGAAAATGAGCCTCCATTCCACAATTCAGGGAGGCTACAAACATTCGGGTGTGCTTGTTAAAGGAGTCAGTGCCCCAAGACTTCAGGAGCCAAGACGACAGACAGAAGTCACTGTGTTTCCATATTTTCTGACTTAACGCCAGAGTTGGCTGCGGGGCTACGAGTTGGATGGGGAGCTGCATGCCTTGCTGTGCTAACATGTGGGGATGGGAGCGGAGGTGAGAATGAAGTGCCTCTCTCCTACCCTTCTCCCTCTTCCCACGGGAAATTTGCATCTGAATAGGAGTTTGCTGGATTCGTGGGCATAATCTGAACTTCTCGGATGTTTAGGTGTAGAGACAAATCTTATTCTTATATAAGTAGGTTTGGCCTCATCGATTTCATATGGCTACATCAATTTATTCCAGCCAATGATCTAAACTGCTCTTTTCAGGTGTGATTGTTCAAAATTAAGAGCTTTTAAATTTTCCTGTTGCCTAGATGAAAGAATTATAGTGCAGCAATCTCACAGTCAAAACATTTTTATTCAATTCATTCTGACAGAGAAAACCTCGTTCGGAAAATGGAGGTATAGTCTATACCAAACATCTGAAGAAATAGTTGTTCCAGTGTTGCTTGCAGGAAAGCCTCTTGGAGACCTAGGGCAATTTTGATTATAGAACCACAACATTTAATGATACTCATCAAAGAGTTATTTTTTTTGTCCTCTCCAGGAACTACAGGGGACTTTTTATACTTCCATGTGAAATCCATTCTCTCTCTACTACGAATTTATTTAATTGCAGTTCACACTACAAGCTCTTTTCTTCCTGCTGTGTTTGTTCTGCTCTAGTGCCTGACAATCTCTTTTATATTTACGGACCTCTGGGACAGCTGGATCTGTAGGGAAAATCTGTTCATATAAGTATCTAGATCTCAGTCACTGCTTAGTGTGACTAGTGGTCTTAGTCACTGTGGTCCTCTGTAGTCTATTGAATGGTTTTAAAGAACTCCAAAAGGAGCCCAAGAAAAGCAAGTTTGGGTAATCTACATTTATGCAGCTTCTAATGGGATTTGCACTTCCAGTAGCCATTCTTTAGAATTAAAAATTTTAATATTTCTAAACCACTATCAAAAAGTCATCCTTAGAATGAATTTTATTCCCATGAATATAGTTTATAATAACTCCTGATCAGCCAGATGGCCTTTACATTGTTTAGTACTGCCCTCGTATTGGTGTCTTCTGCAAATGTTATCAGGGATGAGTCAATATTTTCTTCTAAACTGTTCATTAAGTTAAAAAAATGAAGACAAGAAACAGTCCATTAAAGAGCTTACAAGTACTGCCCATTTGTTTTTCTGTTTGTAGTTGTGTTTCAAGATAAATAAGTTAGCAGGTGTGTAATTTGTTTAATATTTCTACTTTCTTTAGGGAACCAAATCTTTTGCAGGAATACCACCGATATTTTGTTGAATCATTTTATTAAGACACAGAGAATATTAGCATTCCAGAAATGTGCATAACACATCTACAAAAGCTGATTTAAATTATTGAAGAAAACATTGAAGCAAATCGTATTAGACGGGCTGATAAGTATACTGTAACCACAAAGAATTTAATTAGAATTTCAGCATTTGGTAGTTACCTACCAGGATATGAGTAGCTGATGATCTAATTTGACTTTGTATTACCTTTAAAATTCTTTATCTTCAGTCAACACCTCCCATAAAATCAGGTTATTGTTTAACAAGTAACTTGTTTTGTATTCAAAGTAGAGAAGTGCACCGGATTCTGCTAAAATACACGGACTTACTGAAAGTTACAGAGTAAATCAGATTTTCCACAGGCAGACAAACATACACATATATGTATACATGCAAATGGAAAAGATATTTATTGGATTAAATGTTGGTCTGGATCTTTCTGAATCTAGTTTATGTCATCTAGGGCAGCTGTACAAGAGATGCTACAGAAGATCAGCTTTTCTCCATGTTACTCATTCTTATCAGTGACGTGACAAAGTGTGGTTGGAAGCGGTTTCACGGTAAAAAAAGAAAAACTGCAGAAATGTGCAAAAGTGCAAAGCGGTTTATACTAACACAGCTGTATCCATGTGGTGGTTCTTTCTGCTGCACAAATACACAGGTATATTTGTTTCAAATAGGTATAGCCGAAAAAGCAGAAAACTCTTCTAATTTCCTTATATGCAGAAGTTTCAGTGTTGGTATTAACATTGCGGAATCAAAACCTTACCATAAGAAACCGAATGGTGATATGGAGAAGCTTTTCACGGGAATTTTTATGTGTTGGGTTTAATCAAGGATTGCCTTCTGTCTCTGACTCTAACCTTTTCCATCCTGGAACAGCATGAAGAAATATAGCTGCTTTTAAACTCTGGTTCTGTAAGAACCATCTGCATTATGCTATGCACTGTAAGCAGTCTCAAAATGATAATAAATGTACACACTACTGGAAGTCTCAAGTACATACAAGACTGAAACCAAGTATAGACAAAAGCTCAACACTGTTGAAGCTTATCATGATTGCAAAGAAGTTATTTAGATCTCACTCTATGTTTTACGTGCCATCATTTTAATGTACAATTTTATATTTTCAGCATTAACATTAAAGGAAAATCAGTTTTTCTAGAAAAAAACATTTTTTACAGTATTTAATTGCTTTCATCACCTTCCTTTCCTTGTGCTTCCCACCATCTCGTCCTACAACTCATGTTTGACCCTGTTCCCTGACTCTTGAGCCAAAAAGCCTCCAAACAGCCTTGTCTCATCACAAAATCTCTCTGAAACATTGAGTTTAACTGTGAATACCAGTTTTCTCTGCTTTTTGATATTAGTCCTACAGCATGACATGCCTCCCAAACAGTTCGGTTTCGAATTCTTCCTTGTTGAAACTCACTCAATTTGTTTAATATTAATAATCTTATAATAATCTATTTATGCAGTGCTGAAAGTATATACAGTGCTTTACTAGAAAAGGGGTAAAATGTGCCATTAATCATGTCAGACTCCCTCATGGGCATGGTCTAGTTGAAATTGATGGAAATATGAGAGGGAAGAAGTTGCTGCTTCACAAGAGAAATATTTAAACGCTGTTTTTGACAATCAGACAGTGCCCACCTAACTCATGGAAACTAGGTTTTTCTCTACAAATAGTTTCTGTAAAAGGAATGGGACCTATGGGGTTACTTCAGGAGTGTACAGTTGTGCAATGTGATAAATAAAAATATGGCAGATTTCAATCAGAGTGAAAAATGTTTCCAGCTTCCAAAGCCCATGGTACATGAAGTACCAACTAGAAAAACTTAATCTTGGTACGTGATCCTTGCTGAAGCTGGACTTGAGCAAGGAGAGCGCTGATTAATTTTAATGGAAAACTTTAAGAAATCTTTGGTGAAAGACAAACATGAACACGAGGAATTATATAGTATTGTATGTGTTACGGTATAAAAGAACAATTCTTTGCCAGAATGGGTCCATTCACAAGGAGTTTATTTTTCACAACCAGGAAAAACAAAAAAGCAATTACAAATCATGAGGCTGGGCCACTGTATTTTGCACTTCCAGGGAATTTGTAATTTTACCTTGTTTGCTCCCCTTTTTATGTAGTGATCTTATCTCAGGTCAAACAATACCTTTGACCTCATGCTGTGTACAACAAAGCTTCTATCTGTTGGAGGGCTACATATTATTAAAACAACAACAAACTAATAGCCACAAACAGAATATCTGTTATTGTAGATATTCTCCATTGCCACTATTACCTAGAAAACGTTGAGGAAAAGTGATTAAAAAAATAAAATATCATATGATGCGTTCAAAAGCAGAAAATCCAAAGGTCCATGTGGATATCCCTGATGGTCCCAGATGGACTGCAGACAGAGGTATACTTAGTCAGAGGGAAAGGTTATGCTGTCTCCATGCAGGATGGTCTAGGAACCCTGGATGTGCTCTTCTAAGTGCTTGAGTTCCTGACTAACCCATTGCCAAATGACTCTCACAAGAAAATATGGCTTTAGTAGAGCTGACACTTGAAGTGTTTCCTATAAGTACATAGCTTTTATTTTCTCCCAATGTTCCAAGTATAAATCCAATGTTTTTGTATTGTTTCTCGTTTGTGATGGTAATTCCTACAGTTACACAGGGGATTGCATTTTATTCGGGTACTTTCCATTCTTGCAAGTGTAATAAAACAGGTAATGCAGCAAGTGAAAGAAATAAATGTAATTTAAAGGAATCTGATATTTTTTCCAACTTGCTTATTCAACGCAATCTAAGGCAAATTACAGGAGGCAAAATACATTAGAGAGGAAAAGGCAGGAGGATGGTAAATACACAGACTTCGCCTTTAGATTGGTTGTACCAAACAGGGTATCTGGACTGCCTGCTAGCTTTTTGATTACAATGGACTCTAATGTCTCACTCTCTGTCTTGGAGGGGGTAATTTGCAGAAAGAAGTGGTAATGCTCATAGGCTTTACGTTTTCTGTCACCTACCCAGCACACTTCCCAGGTATTCAACAAACTGAAATTGCAGTCAACTTTGCCCAGAGAAGAGGGGAAGGGGGTGGTTTTGTGTGTGGTAGCTGGAGTTTCAACACGCATTTGTGACTAGTTTTGTAAATGTCCTTGACTCCTGACTGTTCAAGGCTCTAAATACCAACTGCAGTTTGTCCTGGCAAAATGCCTTAACAACATTTTCAAAGGAAAAAAATCAGCTTAACACATATTTAAAAACGCATGTTTAAACGCAGCAAGCATGACTGGCCACCGTTTTACACTGTAAGACGCTTGCCCACTGCATGCTGATACCACATGGTTGAGGTGAGGATCTGAGCCAATGTGCTCACAAGTTGGTACCTCTTGGAGGTGAACTAGGACCTCAGATGGATGGACAGTGAGTGTTGGGAGTGCACAAGGGACTGACAGCTCCTTGCACGTGTCTTCATTTGGTTTTAGGACCATAAGGAATGCCTTAACTGGCCTGATAGGTACTCTGGCTATCCCTGCAAGCTATCTCCGAAAATGGCATTAGGCGATACTGTTTAAGGAGAGTACCAGAGCCTGCCCATTGTCAGCAGACCAAACCTTCCATACTCCTCCTAGCATTCACAGTCATCGGATTATGAAAGTTAAAAGGGTACGTCTTTATTTACTCCCTTAAGCATTAGGCCATGAATTTGTCTAATTCCTTTTGAAGCTGTTGGTGCCATCTCTCACCAAGCCTCCTGTTGCAACAAGTTCCAGAAGTTCCTGACCTACTTTATAAACAATTCTTTATGTGTTTGACATCCAACTAACTTTAATCTGTGCTCCCTCATTCTACTGCTGCAAGAATTGGTATATCAATCACTTTATCAATTACTTTCGTAATGCTGTAAATCTCATCAATATCTGCTTCTGAAACAGAACACCTCAGCCTTCTTAGTTGTTCCTCAGACAATTGATTCTCCATTGCTTTGGTCATTTTGCTTGCTATCCGATGTACCTGTTCTATCATCACTACTACAACCCATGGTAGGGAGACCAAAAATACACATAATACTCACAATGACATTATACCAAGGCTTCTTCTCAATACCATTTCTGGTGATGCCCAACACTTTTTTTGGGATTTTTCTGCCGCTGCACAATGACTCCATGATTTCAGAGACCTGCCAATGATGACCCCATAAATTTTTTCCTAAACTGCCACTGCCAGTTCAAAGCTCAGCATCATGCAGGCATCATTTTGATTACTTTTCCATACATCTTTATCTTAGAGTAATTGTTGTGGTTTAACCCCAGCCAAAAACTAAGTACTACATAGCTGCTCACACACTCTCCACAGTGGGATCAGGGAAGAGAACTGGAAGGGTAAAAGTGAGAAAATTTGTGTGTTGAAATAAGAACAGTTTAATAATTAAATTAAAATACGATATGATATGATATAATATAATAATATTTTGTAATTAAAAGGAAAATATCGGAGAGAGACATAAACCCCAAGAAAGACAAGTGATGTAAATGAAAACAACTGCTGACCGCCAACTGGCTGATGCCCAGCCAGCTCTCAAGCCACGGCCCCCCTGCCAACCTCCGCCCTAGTTTTATTGCTGAGCATGATGTCATACGGTATGGAATATCCCTTTGGTCAGTTGGGGTCAGCTGTCCTGGCTGTGTCTCCTCCCAATTTTTTGTGCACCTCTAGCCTACTCTCTGGTGGGGTGGCGTGAGAAGTAGAAAAGGCCTTGACTCTGTGTAAGTCCTGTTCAGCAGTAACTAAAACATCCCTGTGTTATCAACACTGTTTACAGCACAAATTCAAAACGTAGCCCCATACCAGCTGCTATGAAGAAAATTAACTCTACCCCAGCCAAAACCAGCACAGTAATCTATAGTGAAGCTCTTCTGCCACCTTTTTACTCACTTGCTCGCATTTGTGAAGTCCCTCTGGACTTACTTGCTAGCAGCACAAAACTTACTACTCAGAAGAGATTGGTACCACCTGCAAGTTTGGAGATTTCACTGTGCATACCTTTCTGCTAGTCAGCAGTGAATATGATTGTGGTGACACACATCCCTTCTTTTCCCTAACATCAGAGCATATGAATGTATTTCTTTCCCAGCACCATTTTTGGGCTACATGCTATTGTGGGCCAACATCTAAGGAGACAAACACACTGTGTAGCTGCTGTGGTTGCTCTCCTCCTTCATCAGGCCACGGAGCAGATGCAACTGCACCTGGCACATGGAGTTGAGGAGCCAGAGAGGTGCAGCATCACTGATTCAGAAGTTACTTGTGCAATAGCAGGAACAAGCTGATCATGTTCCCAAAGGAGCGTGAGGGAATAATAAGGACCCCAGGCACACCTTTGCTCCTACTCTCCATTCCTGGGTCATTGTGTTTTTCAGTAATGGACAGTTGTCCATTTTTTTTCTCACTGCGAGAAACAGAGAAAGTCAGATCATGAGCATACCATAGACTAAAACATAAACTCTTTGGTACCTTGTCTTCAAGGAGGTTTGACTGCAATCACTTGCTGTAGAGCTTTTTTTTCTCATTGTGTTATTTCAGTAGGTCATGTTGGCCAGCTACTTGGGGTGAGATATTTTATCAGGAAAGGAGAATGTGCCTTAGAACATGACCTGATTTGTAAGGTTTTATCGGGGCGGGGAGAGGAATTTATATTCCCTTGTATTATGTTCATCCTTCCGTGAAACTCTGGATTCCTCCTTCCTTTTAATCCTGAGTACAGGACATGCAAATTTATTTCTTAGTAAATCAGTGATGGGCTGCCAGGTTGGTTGGCAGCGTGAAAGAACGATGGTGTGGGACAAGAAGAATGGAAGAAAGGGGAGGCTTTCCTGAGTGCAACCAAAACCTATTTTAAATCAATTATGTGAGGCGTTGGAAAGGTTCAAAGGAAACGGTAAACCAAAAGCAAGGAGATATTTACTGTATCAATACAACTTGAAGAGAGTTCAAGTTGCGTGGTGCTGGTCTGCAGGTAAGTTGCATCTCTCCTGCTCCCCCAGTTCATCTCTTCCAAACAACACCAGTTGTGCTCTGCAATGACTGGAGTCTGACTCACCTTACTGCAGATTTCAGAATGAGCCTGTTCTGCCATTCTGATTCCTTAGCGCACAGAAAACCCAGGTGCAATGCAGGTAATTTTTAACATCAAATGGCAAAGATCGGAGCAGCAGGAAGAAAGGGAGTTGCACTGTTTTTTTCAAGCACTAGTGAGGGGTCAGGGTTAAAATAAAAGTCAAAGCATTTTCTACTGGGCAAGAGTATGTTCATGACAATTACAGCAGAGCTCCCAGAAAGAGGTAAGTTCTTCCCTTATTTTTAGTTATTTGTCTGTCAAAACACAGTGAGATACTGTCAAAAAAGTATTCTTACTAACAGCAAAAACTGGGCATTTTATCTATGTAAGCCAGAGGTCATTAGATAACACCCCAGCTTTGCAAACTTGTTCTGTACCTACTTACTTATATATTAGATATTTTTCCCCTTTTACTAATTCTGTGCTACTGCAAATGCATGAAATTAAACATGGATCTGATATTACAAACCGTGATTTCAGATTGAACAGCCGATACTATATTTCCAAAACTGCATGTCGATCAGCATGCTATTTGGGGTACATTTTAAAAAAAGAAGGCAAATGGAATTAACTGTAATTGAAGGCAAAGTAAATTAACTGTCATTATGAACAAGAGCAAAGAATTAAGATTTTGCCACAAGAAGCAAAGGACTATGGTCCTTCCCACTTAGCTCTACACACATAACTGATACACCTACACCGTAAGTCTGATCGCTTTAGGTTCCCTCCATAGATCAAGGTACTTTTAAGGGTCAGTTTAGGTGTGAGGTGGGCTGAATCACTCTCTAGAAGTGATTAAGCTCCTAATTTAGGCCTAACGAATCTGGGCTTTTGCAAAGAGGAGTACTTATGAGAGGAAAAAAAAAAAAAAATTGACTGCTTTGAGTTCCTAAGTAGATCATGAAAAATCATAATGATGACACACATTGCGCTGTCAAAGGAAAATGAGATGTTAATCAAGTTAAGTGATAGACTGAAAAATACCTCTTTTTTGAAACAAGTGGTGAAAAATAGGAGTTTCAGAGTCTAAGAAGCTGAAAAGAGATTTAGGGACGTGATGATACTAATAGCAGCAAAAAAGTTATAAGTTATTAAGAAGTACACCTTAGATAAAAATAAGGTGGTCCATCTTGAACTGAAAAATATTCATATGAGGGACAGAAATCTTCAGAGGGAGAAATGCAACTCACTCCCTGCACAGTCTCAGGTGGAAATCAGATGCTCCTGGAGTACACGCCGGAGCCCTCGATCTCGAGTCAGAGGTCTGCTTCATTCATTGTCTGGTTGAATAAGGACATGACTGCAGGATGTGGATCTCTGTAGTCTAGCTCAAAAGGGGCAGCAAGAAAGCACATCAAGTCTATCCCAGAGCTACAGGCACAGTGTACCACTGTGATTATTAACTTGTATCTTCAATAAATTTTTCTGTTTGCTGTGGGTTACTGCTTGTCAGTTGGCAATTTTATCAGCCAGGGAACAGAAACAGAGCCTGAAGCTTCAATCCTTTTAACGTCCTTTTCTTTCAGGGCTTGTTTTTATTATCCACTAGATGACCATAAACCAGCTGACAACAGTTGAACAATCATGCTGGCAGTTTTGTGGCTTTTTAGCATAAAAAAGAAAACACCCTGTTCCCTGCTTCTCCTATTCCCTGTGTGTGACCAGGCAGGTCCTGTTAATTCTGCTCATGTTGTAGCTCCCACCCTTGTCCATTTGCCTCACTGAATCTGAAACCTCCTCACTTTATCCAAGGAAGCATAGCCAATGCCCCTATTTCCCACAGCCTTTGATGAATGTTTTATAGGAACATCTCTAACCCAAATCCTCTTGGAGGTAGATCACGCTCTCAGCTCATAATGTAAAAGCCAATGAGGCAAACGCTACGGAAAGTACTGCCCTTGCATATAAACTTCTGTGTGCTTCCTGACATGTCTTTTTGCCTGATTTTTCTGTCTTTTTGACTGATTTTCTTTTTTAATTGTACTTTACTGAGTTTCAGCTCACCCTCTGACCCTGTGATTTGCTTTACTGTTTCACTTGACACTTGAGTGATATGCAGCTTGTTGTTACTGCCCTGTTCATTTCCATGCTCTATGAGCAATCATAGCAACTTTTTGAAAACACTGAGCAGCTGCTCAGAGGTTCATTTTGGATCTTTTGAAATTTTTCCTTTTTCTGAGTGCTTAGTGCTATCTGTCCCAATTCTTTTTATCACACAGAAAAATCTGATTTGGCAAATTTTGCTCGGATGTTTGTGAAGGTGAAGTGAAAGTAAATGGAGTTAAGGGGCTGCTGCTATTAAAACTGGTGGTAGTGAGACCTAGACCTCTGGATCTTCCTGCAGGAGAGACACAGAACTTTTAGCAAAAAACCAGCAGCAGAACCTTAACTCAGTATGTGATCCTGACGTCGAAACGATCAGAAATCCTCACTGTAAATGTAAGATCATTCTCTATTCCTTTCTGCACTATTCCCACACTGATTATACCACAAAACTAAAGAAGGACACAGAAGATATCATGCCTATTCCTTAGGACTTCAGCTTGCTCTGTGATTACCCAGATAATGCAAATAATAGATATGCTAATTGATAACACAATATTTCCATCTTTGGGTGCAACTATCTCCACGCAACCTTCCATTACCCTGAAGCATTTGTATTCACCAGGAAATTTATAATTACCTGTAATTGCAGGAAGCATCTTAAGTCTTTCAAAATGAGAGTGAGAACGAGATGTAATTCCTGGCTGCAGTTACAAATACTCAGCCTCTTTACCTGGGCGACAGCCTCCAATAACAACAACTGCTAACACTTCTCTGATTTAAGCATTTCTCAAGGTCCTTTGAGTTCTATTACTAATTTTTCAAGAATCACAATTCACAGTATGATAAAAATGGATGGAATTAGGTTTTTTAATGCATGGTGTAAATGCAACTCAGCTCCTTAAGCATGGACCAGTCACTGTAAAAACTCACGGTGTAAAAATACTAAATGTAAGAGAGCACGAAAGGACAGGGGCAAGTCTGTAGTCTGTAACATACAGATCTTAATTTTGCAACTCATATTTTCCTAAACCATAACTTCTGTCTTATCTTTCATTGGAACTCAGCTTTCTTTTCCATATTTCAGGGTGCTGTCCAGTAACAGAAATATTCTGCTGTGAGCCAAGGGAAGATGACTATTTATTTGGCTGTCTGCGCAACCTAACTACAGTCACCTGAACCACTCTTTGCACCTCAGTCCTTGAGGGCTGCTTTCTCACCTCACAGATGGGCAGAGAGACCAAGAAATGCCTCTGTTACTATAGAGATACCAAAATGTCACTGTTTGAGAGTGGGACATGAGGGAATGCTGACTCCTTTTGTCTCCATAGCAACATCCCCATCTTCACCTCCAAGGGTTGTCCCTCGAGGAGCTCAGCAGTAACTCCTGAATTCTGGCAGGCTATCTGAGATGAGCTAATTAAGCATCTATGAAGCACAATACAGAGAGAGCTGACAGGTGGTGCTTGAGGAGGAGATATCTTCATTCACCAAAGAAGCGTGAAAAGAGTGTGAAGAAGACTTCTACTGCAGCCTCCATCAGTCAGTTTGTATAAAGTAAATTGAGTAAGCACTTGAGGGTAGAGATAGTTGGTAGAAAAATTGATGCATGTGGTCTTGCCATTTATCTGGTTACAACTTTGCACTGACATCAAGGCTGTGTATGATGGTAGAAGAGCCTTTTTGAAGTGTGTGGAACTATACCTAGTTCCACTCTACCAGCTCAGCTGACATGGGAAGGGAAGAATGTAATTCCTGATACGTGATTTCATTTTTTTTTTTTTGAACAAAAATAAGTACTCAATGAGCTGTTGTTTGGGATGTTCTCAGAGGGTCAAGACTCAAAGAAGCATGAGATGAGGTAGCAGCAGTCTTCAGTACCGTTCATGCATTGGCTTCACCTCACTCTCATTAAAGGCAAAAGTTTCCATTATAGGTGGACAAGTCATTTTCAATGGCACTAGTAGAGTTTGAATCAGACTTTGTTATCAACAAATGGTTTTAAAACAGAATTCGTGTTAAGACATCATTAGTGTGGATCCCAGTGAAAAATTTATGATACAGTGTGGCTATCCAATACGTTTATTTATTCTGATGATGTTTGACAGAAAAATACTTCTTCCCATATTATCATTGCCAGTGACAGATTCGTGTTGATGGTGCTGGCTACACGCAGTTGCAACTTCCTCAGTTTCTAATATATGTGACCAGAGGCTGACAAGTTAATTTGCATTAATTTAAGTAATATGTAAAAATTATAGTAATATAAGATCTAGGACTTACTAGTCATATTCTCTCACAGAAAGATTTATTCTTTAAATAAACCTGTATGCATGAACCAGAGGGGAATCTTTAAGTATGGTTTGGAATGGCCTTTTTTTTTTGGCTTTTCAGAATAATTCCTCAAGAATCGTACAGAGGAAAGGGTTGGGGTTTTAGAAACGTATTTGTTTATGTTATGCGGTCTGATCTGCTGAATTTGCTTGCTTTGCAGAGGATGTTCAGTTCCTAGGGTACCTCATGCCTAGCAGAAAAAGCATTAATTGTGCTTGCTCCAAGATGATGGGGCTTTTCAAATGCAGATCTGCAATGAGTGAGAAGGCACATTTTTTTTTTTTTGTTCTCACTGCAGATTCATTCTCTTAAACTCTGAAAGGCTTGCCCTCATGGCACATTTAACCATCCTTATCCTTATGGTACACTTCTTATCTTGTTGAGTCTTCTTCTTTTTCAATACCCACTCTATGGGGGTTGGCTTAGGGGATGTGCCATGAATGACAAAACTCTAGAAAATGATGTTTCTCTTACACGGGGAACACAGCTACCATGGCATTACGTATTCTGATATTGTTGCAACAGTCTCAGCACTGTACTGCAAGCGGCGGTGTTAAGCGACCTCATGGGAGCTCCACTGGTGGATGAGGGCAACGAAGCATGGGCTCCTGAACAGCAAAAGCCATGTCAGGAACGGTTGCAGACAGTGGGAGAGTGTCATTGCTGTCTGGGAGGCCCCTACGTGAAGATGCAGAATAACTGGTGAGAGAATCCGGCTGGTGAGACCGGGAGTTAGACATTAGGGGGTTTCAGATGTTCCCTAGCACTGATGGGCTCCTCTCTGCCCTGTTGTCATGGGTGTTGGCTTCCACCCTCTGTTATCCAAATTTCCATCTGTCTTTTCTCCTTTCACTTGTTCTCTCTGAAAATGTCCTCCTCACGAGCCCTCCCTTCCTTTTCGCTATGATAATTCCCTCCCTTTGATTTCCCTCTCTCTGCCTCCTCTCCAAAAGGTCCCAAACAGTTGAATTGTTGTAGTATTCCTTGACTCTGCTTGTGGATGGCTCTTCTCCCATTTCCCATCTGAATGATTTTATATGAAAATTCTCTGGGGCAGTGACCACCTTAGATTTGAGTTCATAAAGCACTCTGGGGACCTATTCTTGAACAGCGTTAAACACAACGATGATAAATCAGACTGCTAATAATATAAGAAAAGGAACAGGTTTGCTTTACTGCTGGAAGGCAAATCAAAGTCAGTTCACCCTTTTGCTGCTGGTATTGCTGCCACAATCACATTTTCTCTTGCAAAACACAGAAATAAAACAAAGATCAAAGTTACATCTTGAGTCTGGACTCCTTTTCATGTCAGGAAACCTAAACCCTTTAGGAGAAGGTTGTACCAGGGAACACTGGCCCAGCAAAAAGTAATAATGGAGTAATAGAATAATGATGTTAATGCACTAAGCAGATTTGTGAAGGAATTAAACACTAAGTGCTGATTTTTGTTCAGATATGTGTGTCTCTCTCTTGCTCTTGCAAATTAGACAGAGCTGTGCTTTAGCATCTGAGGGCAGATTTGGGAAACTCAATTATACAAAAATCAAACTATTATGCAGCTTTTTTCACCAGTTTCATACTGCATTTCTTGTTACTAAGATAGGATAACTTGACAATGCAGCAGAGAAATTAGTACCGTTTAGAGTATTATTGAGCATCATGTTCTGGAAATGTAGGGAAGTTATAATTCCCTAAATAATACCAAATAGATCTGCTAACATCTAAATGCATTTCTTCTGAACTAAAAGGCTAAGAATAAAAGTCTCCTGATCATGATCTTCATTTGATGTATTTGGAAACAAAGAGAAGATCTTCAGTAGTCCATCATGTTCCCTATAGATTAGCATATGTAGACAGTTTGCTAGAAACTTCTAACTTTACTGTAAGCTATTTACTGTCACATTGCCATATACTGATCATAAAGGACAGGGTTAAGAAAAAAAGTAATAAGCAAAAGAAAGTAAGCTAAGAGCCGGTTTAAACACAACTTTTTTCTTCAGCATTATTGAAAAAAACCCAGCTTACTTATTTTAAAGGAAAGAGATGAGATCTTATTTGTCACTCTATAGAACTGCAACTCTTAGAACTATATCCCAGCTCCTCGAATAGCATTGCTGTCACATCAGTTTTGGAAGAATAAGATGAATTCTTCTATATTGTACAGACATTCATCAAACTGTGTGTCTGAATTTTTACATTCTGGGTGCTTTGAAGTATGTGCTTTCATTGAATATTATTTTCCCTATTTTTCTCCTCTTATTTTTCCTCTTTGCATATTTCATCAGTGCATTTTCCAATATTTTAGTTGTGTATCCAGACAATGATAGTTGTCACTGAAAACAAGTCAGAAAACATTCTGTGCTACAAACCAGGGACTTTTTTACAAGCAGCTATTGAGCAATAGCACTTCTAGTTTGTGTGGTGAGTTGAGTGCGAGATTACATTTCTTTCAGTTTAAAAAAAAAAAAAAGAAAAAAGAAAAAAAGGTAGTTTTGTTGCTTTCACTGTTGTGAAATACTGTAGGAGGGAAATTAAACTCCCACCACACCTCCATTTCTTATTTTCTTAAACTTTGCCGGCCTGATTCACTCGTGTATGACTTCAGTTTTAAGCACTGTTACAATGGGTATGCACAGGAAGAAGTGCAGCTGGAGTAGCACCATGGAGAATCAGACCTATTATCTTGGCAAGTGACTAATCTCGCGCTCCATAGCACAGTCTTTAAAACGACATCCCACTTCCTTTTTTCAGGAAGTAACTTTCTGCTTCAACAGAAGTGCTATTTACCTGCACCTATATGAGGTCTGTGTTTTCTGAGATAGCTATACTGAGGTTTATTTAAATAAAACAGGTCTCACAACCAGATAAATACCAGAGGTAGCAAGTTTACCCCTAATAGAAGTTGGCCATTTTACAGAGTAAACAGGAGTGGAATCGGCCACGATCTGTGACTAGGACCAAAAATGGACTGCCAAAAATATTGTGCAGAAGGGCTATTTGCAGTGTTTCCAGATGGAACGAGTCAACAGGAACCTTGTGAAATTCAGTAGAGAGAGATGCAAAGTCCTGCCCCTGGGAAGGAGGATGCTGACTGGTAAGGAGTAGCTCTGCCGTAGAGGGGTCCTGGTGAGCAGCATGAGCATGAGCCAGCCTTGGCAGCTAAGGTGCCAACAGCACCTGGCCTGTATGAACAGGGACAGAGCCAGTAGATTGAAAGAAGTGATCATCCCCCCTCTACTCAGCACTTGTTAGACACATTGCATCCAGCTTTGGCCCCCTAGAAGAAGACATCCATAAACTGCAGCGAATTCAGCAGAAGACCACCAAGATGGAAACGGGACTAAAGCACCTGCTCTGTGAGAAGAGGCTGAGTGACCTGGGCTTGTTCAGCCCCCAGAAGAGACAGCTTCAGGAGACTTAACAGCAGCCTTCCCTTCCCCACAAGGAAGAGAAGACAGAGGCAGGCTCCTCACAGTGCTGCATGGTGGGAGGATGAGAGAGAATGGGATTAAGGCAAAACAAGAAAGTTTCACATGGGACATAAGGAAAAAAACTCCTTCCCTGTGAAGACAGTAAAGAAGTGGGACAGACTTCCAGGGGGGTAGTGCGGTCTCCATCTTTGAAGAATTTCAAGCCCCAACTGAACAAAGCCCTGAGAAGCCTGAGCTGGCCTCAGAGCTGATCTAACATTGAGCAGGAGATTGGACTAGAAACCTCCTGAGGACCCTCCTAACCTAAAGGACATATCCTTTGATCCTACCAGAGCAACAGTGGTCAAGAGTAAAGAGGTGCCATGTCAATAACTTCTAGAGGTGTTGAGATAGATACCAGTTGTGGTGCGAGAGCAAAATAACCTCCTGTTTGAACACAAAATTCTTTCTTTTCTTCCCCCTGCCCCCAATATTAAGCAGTTTAGAGATTTTTTTTGACTATAACAATATTTAGGGTACATGGCAATTCACATCACTGAAATATTTGAGTAGTCTCAGCACTTGACATAATCAAAGTATGCTATTTCTGATTCATCATCCTATTAAGTTATCGCCATTTTATAGTGGTTTAGGAAAGAACCTGAAAACTGGCAAATTCTGTTGCTTAAGAAAGTCTGTTTCCGGTTTATAAGTATATGCATTAATTTATGAATTTTATCTATTCAGATGGATTTTTCACTCACTTGCACACTTACAAAGGGTGGAAACAAACACCACTGTTCCAAATGCACTGACAAAGGCAGTCCAAATTATATCGGTAAGAGACATCTGCCGCCTTCGCTGCAGAACAAGTAACCTAACTTGTAGGACAAGAATCAATGTCGTAGCTGGCTTTCTTTTTATGTTTACATGACCAAATAGTTTTAGTTTCTAATGGAGCAAATAGCTGTAAAACCAGCTAGATTCCTTCTCACATTTATATGAAAAAATAGTTTTTGTTTCTTATAAACAGCTGTAAAAATACTGATAGGACTTCAGATTGAATTTATTTATTTTTCCTACCTTTTCCCAAATGAGAGTCCTTGTATCTTCTCATTGTAGGTTAAACAGAAGCTCAGAAGAGGGGGAGAGCACATTACTGCATTCGCTGTAGCGGTTTGGGTACAGTCCTGGGACTTGCTGAAGCCCTTCCCATGCTGCCTGCATTAGCATCCAGCTTTGTGCAAACTGTGTGGTCATGGAGATCAGGGGACAACTGATGTTGCTGCTAGCACCTTTTAGAAAGAGCTAGCTTTGCTCCTCAGGAATGGGATAGGAAATACTGGGTTGTCACCCTTTGTAATTCCTACTGATCCCTACCAGTTCCCTGGACAGGCACTGGAGGAGAACAATGGTTATTTTAGGGAAACTGCTACTACTGCTCCTGGTTTTCAGAGATATCCTAGCTACTCTTTCCATTGACTTCACGAGGAATTTAAGCTCTTATTGTAGAAGAAATATATTAACTCCTTCCTCTTACTTCTTCCCTATCTCGTCTTCCAAGGCTAGTTGGGTGATTTAGGAAGCTCAATCTCACTAACCCTGCCTTTATTCCAACTGTTATTGTTTTATGGTATTCTGCAGTCTTGTTTAGATCATTTTAGTGACAGAATTTTCTAACTGTTACCTCAAAATGTTATTGAAACAGAACCAGAGGTTGTCAGCTTTGATATTGCATCCTTAAGCCTTCGCTGAACAGTCACTCAAGGGAGTGTCAGAAATTGGTGGCTTAGCAGAGATAGGCTTTAACAAAAGGTCAAAAAAAACCATAGTGGAATCTTGAATATATTTCCAAGTGGACACTTAAGACAAGAGCTTTCTTGGACAAAGGGAAATTAAAGGAACATTTAGGAACAAAGAGTCCTTGATGAGGATTTTTTCCATTTAGCTGTGAGTTTTGAACAGATAAGCATTTAGCTTGACCTGAGAGAAATGTTAGGGACCACTGAGCATCCCAAGTCAAACAGCGGCCTCTATGCCTTTTAATACGTGAAGTATAAATGCACAATGAAAAGAAAAAAACTGGTTCCAAAAATTACCAGAGTAGATTTACTTATAGGGTATCATGCTTTTAGAGAGGTCACAAACATCAAAATTGAGAAGGGCAAGTTCAGACTGCAAGATTGTGTTCTAGAAGCAATTCTGAAAAGACCTTAAGGTTAATGGTAGATAAGCTCGATATGTTCTTCCAGTGAGATTCTGGGAACAGAAGTTAAAAAAAATGTTAGGAGGAACATGAAAATGAGATTTCCTTGATTTCTACGGAATAGTTCTTCCAGGCCTTGAGCCCAGACTTTAAAATAATGTTGTAAAATTGCTCAAAGAGAATTACCAGACTGAGATAAAGTCTGAGGGATACTCTACTCTGAGACCGCTGGAGAGGGGAGTCTTCAAAAGAAAAACAAGCAAAAGCAAGTCACAGGAAAAGCAAGTTAAGTTATCAGTCTCAAGTCAGAGGTGCTGCATAACTGTAACCCAGCAGAATTCAGCATCGTGTTCATACATGTGAGGACTGCAGTTTGCAGTTTATAAAGCAAATATTTAAAAGCCTTCCTGTAAATCTGATTTCAATCCAGTAGTCAAATATTAAAGCTATAAAAATGCAAAGTGCAGTATTTTTCTCTTCATGCTCAATTAACCAGTGAAATACTTGCTAACAAGGGTAGTAAACTCAGCATTAGCTGAATATTTTGCTCAAGATTGAATTACTTTCCAAAAATATGTTCTAGCTGTGTTAGGTATTTATAAAGCCGTGTTTGCTGTAGCAATTATTAGTGGAGTTCAATGACCTGTTTTACATAGAAGGTCAGTTGAATGATCATTTTTGACTCCCTGATTTTAAATTACAAAAAAAATAAAAAATAAAAAAAAAATAGGATTTAGGCTCTACACTTCAAAATGAGGTCTCCTATTTAGGATAAAAAAGATTTCAAATCCTTGTTTTACTCATGCTCTTAAATGAATTAATTTCTCAGAAGTAACTGTAATTGAAGAAATCCTTTGTAACATGCTTATTTTTCCATGCAAATGTGCCCCCTATTTCCTAACATTTCTGCAGCAGCAACAGGACCAGGGGGCTGTGGTTACTCTGTGCTCAGCAATCCGTACTTTCAGGACCGTGCTGCCAGCTGGGATTGCAGAAAGGATTGGCTCCACGCTGCCTAGTACGTGGAACAACATATTTTGTATTATTTAACTTTAATGTAAAATTAGTATTTATAAACTATCCATTGAAGTGAGAAGGAAACTACAGGTTCCTGTTTATTTCTAGCAATAAAAATACAACTGGGGTATTTTTTAAAACAGTAGCAACCTATAAAAATTAAAATTAGAAAGTCAAATGAGGTTAATTTCCCATTCTACAGAGTTTATCAAAGGCTTATGGCTGTAATCAGTGGCTGAAACAGAAAGGCTGGTAAAAGCTGATTTGCCATCTGAGCACTTCAAGTAAGTACCTTGGCACTTTCTGTGGAGAAATGGAACAGAACAGAGATTAAACATAACTTCCAAATTTTCATTCAGATACTTCTTCATCCTCTTCTGACCGTTAGTGCAGAAATGAGTATACTTTAAAGGGCCATTTTCTACAGCATTTGTTTGTGAAAAGGATTATTTAGCACTAACAAAAGTGGCAGAAGCTGACCTGTAATATGTTAAAAAAAGATGTTAGGTAAGACTCTCAGCTACTTTTCTTTAACGGAACTGTCACTGATTTCAGTGAAATTATTCCCACCTTGCAGTAATGGTCAGAATCTGTCTTTATTCCTGAGAGTGGACACATTTTAGCCTTAAGTTTGCAAGATAACTCTAATTAAATATCTGCCTCAGCTGATAAACCTTGGACTTCATCAGAGACAGCTAAAGCAGAGTTTTTCAGCTGAAATCCATTGTGTGCAATAGATTTTGTGCAATGGATTTCACGTCTGATGGATGTAAAAGGATGTTTGCTCTAATTGCATTACTATGGAAGGGTTTTAACCTTTCCCTCTAAATGTACTTTAATATAACACTGGTCAATGCAGAGACAGCAAAGGAAATTTCAGGGAATGTCATTAATTGATCCAACAGTAACTAGAAAAACAACAATAATCAATACTCTATAAGAAGAGTGAGGAAAACTTGGAACAGTTTCTGAATATATATCACAGTACATTGGCATTAAAGGAAAATTCAGTAATATGTAACTAGAAATATGAAACATTTTTAGTAGTGGGGGTGAATACTCATTGGGACAATATACTGGGTACACACTGGATTCTCTGCCCCTCACAGCCTTTAACCGGGGCTAGGTACATCTCCTTAAGAGTTTGGGGCTTGATAAAGATGCTTGTGATTGTGATTCGGCAGCCTGTATGACAAAGGAGATCAGAGTGGATTATTATGCTGACTTCAGCTATTCCTAAAATATCTTTGGCTTCTCCACATCTAAGTTACCTTCAGCATTGTAAAACTAAAAAAATGATATATTTCATGGAGCTATGGCAACATGGAGCTATTTTGCAAACTTACTTAAGAGAGAAATATAGTATTCTTTGCAGAAAGCTCAGGGAAATATTGGAGATGTAAGAATATTTTCCATTCACATATTCAACTCTTTCTGGAAAGTTGTATACTGATAAAGTGATAGAATATGAGTGAGAGAGGAAAAGAAAGCTCACAGGATCATACTAAGTGCCTGTGATTCAAAAAATAAAAGAAAATACAATGAAAACAAGAAAACCCAAATTGACAGATTCAAAACGAACAGCAAACAAATTCTTTTTTTCCAAATGTCCACTCATAGCATCCATTAAGGAAGCCCAAATGAGACTTTTGTGTATACTGCGCAGCCCCTGTCAGACGCCATGCGGACCCTAGGAACTCTAGGACCCATAGTGCTCTAGGAATCAGTTAGACAGAACAACAATTTATTTTTCAAAGCAAATATGAATATTTGCTAGGTCCGTTTAATTGTGTTGCAGGAAAGGGCATAAGGAAGCCTTTGCGCAGAAGGGTGCAGAAGGATGCGCTCAGATGTGGCTATGACAGTCATGGAGGGCCAGACTAGGTCAGCTGCATCTAGACTGCAGGAAAGGTGAGGTCTAGGATGCTCCTAACGATCTCCTTTTCTCCAGTCATCTCAGCTGGGTCCCCTGGTTCAGCTCTCCGCCCTAGGGTTATCCCAGTTTCTGTCCCAGGAAAGCCGGTGGTGGTTGGGACAGTGCTGTGTGCAAGTCTCATCTTGGGGCTGGGATGTCTCAGAACACGGGGATAAGAAACGCAGGTACCAAAGGTTAATAAACAACAAGCTAGTAAGTTCATCAGGAGATGTGGACCCTAAGCACCTTTACAGATTTGGATTCTTTTAATTTGTAAACAAAATAAATGCCTGGAGGTGTGCAGAGTCGGGGGAGCATGAGTGACAGAATAATTTACCCCGACAAGTTGTATCACCGGTCAGGCTTTCATTCCCTACCTTCATGGGGAGTCTGCACTCATTTCTAATTTGTAGTTCTGTTTCTTCCAGGTTCTACTAAGAATTCCTGCAGCACTTACTCTGTTGACACAGAACAGCTCACATAACCACAGCATGGCTACTCTTTCCAGGGAAACGTCGATACTGACCTATGCCACAGACTGACATTCTTCTGCACTCCAACAGCTTTGATTTTTGTTGCGGTGTCATGTTTCAAGTAACTGAGCATCACCATAAATGGGGCACATACAGACAACAAGGAAAGGATAGAAACATCCATTATCAGTATGGGAGTATTTCTTTATAAAGACCCTTTTCCTTTGACTTTTCCTATAATTCCTATAATTAGGAATTATAATTCCTAATTCTATTGAGTAGCGAAGTCACGGACCCCAGAGACATACTGTTTTCTCGGACCATTATTATCCCTCTCTCTCTCACTAATTCTTCAGTGCTCTGCAGGTAATAAATGGCCTGCCTCTCTTTTATTCTCAAGAGAAAACCAGCCTATCACCTTTACTTTTACCAATCACCTTTTCTTTCATGTGGTCAGACTGATTAACACCACTAATTAAATTCAGAACTGTTGTTCTCAGTCTGCATTTAGCTTTGAACTCTCCAACTCATTTTGGATGCAAAAAAGAATTTATGCTCAAAAACCTGTGATTTTTTTTCCAACTACAGTAGTTGATCTAATGAAGGATATGACCTCTCTGTATAAAACTTGTGTTTTAAATTGGATGTGCTATGTGCTGTAAATTCACGTTATTAAGGTTGTTCTGCAACTGGAGTCCCCAGTTTTCACAAGGGAGATTGCATCATCAGACTTCAAACTTGAGACCTCATATCTGCTTTATCAGTAGGCAAATGGTCATTTTTCTGCATTGAAGTGAAATCAATTGCTACAATGACAGCTACTGCGTGAGAACATAACCACAGTTTATGGCTAGCTAGCTCCTAGGTTTCTGACATATAAATGGATGCCCTCAAAAAGATCTGAAGTTGCCAACATATTTTATCCTGCTGGTGCTGTCAATCCTACTGCAATTAGTGCTATTGCTAAAACATGTTTTGTGAACTGCAGAAAACTGACACAAGGATATATATGTTTGGGTTTTATACAGAATAGTTTTGTGGTCTACAGTGTCTTTGTAGAACACAGTGAGATTAGATTTTAGGCTTATAAATCACGTACTTGAAAAAAATTCTGCATATTTTCTCTGAGTATGTAACATCTTACAGCTTCAATAGACAGTTACTGAAATCACTAGGAACATTTATGTCATAAGGACTGCTTGTGGGAGTAGATATATAGCAATTTAGAGACAGTAGATATGCAATAATTTGCCTATATCTCTGTGTTTTTTTATTTTCCATTTGAAAAGAAGTGTTCAAAATTCAAACACAGACCTTCTGTTTTTCTGGTGGCATTTTGTTCTGTCCTGACAAGCCATCACACTCCATAATTCCCCCTTATTGGTACGGTAGAAGAACAGCAACTAAGGCAAAGTCATTCTTAAAACAACCAGGAATATTTTTGGCATTTGGAAATGAAAGAGCTTTTGTTTTACAGTGAGACCACAAATGCAACAAATAAAGTGTATAGGTCTTAGATTTCAGGCAATAATTTGGGGAACTGCTAACATATTAATACACAGGAGTATATGGTGGAGTACCAATGTGGCATTGAGAGCAAGGAACACAATTTCAACTCTCTATGCACAATTATACATTTTGAATTGAAAAAAAAAATATTTTTAAGTAAGCAAGAGCTGAAGGATTTAATGGTCTTTCGAATGAACTGACTGCCACTGAATGCAACTATTTATGAAGTTTACACACTACAGGGGAGATGTGCCAACTCCGTGCAACAAATGATTACTTCTGACTGATAGCCTCCAAACTCAGAGAATCACGGAATCACAGAATGGTTCGCGTTGGAAGGGACCTTAAAGATCATCTAGTTCCAACCCCCCTGCCATGGGCAGGGACACCTCCCACTAGACCAGGCTGCTCAAAGCCCCAGCCAGCCTGGCCTTGAACGCTTCCAGGGATGGGGCATCCACAGCTTCTCTAGGCAACCTGTTCCAGTGTCTCACCACCCTCACAGTAAAGAATTTCTTCCTAATATCCAATCTAAATCTACGGTCTTTCCGTTTGAGGCCATTACCCTGTGTCCTATCATTACCCTCCCTGATAAAGACTCCCTCCCCATCTTTCCTGTAGGCCCCCTTGAGGTACTGGAAGGCCACAATAAGGTCTCCTCCGAGCCTTCTCTTCTCCAGGCTGAACAACCCTAAGTCTCTCAGCCTGCCCTCACAGGAGTGGTGCTCCAGCCCCCTGATCATCTTCGTGGCCCTCCTCTGGACCTGCTCCAACAGGTCCATGTCCTTCCTGTGCTGAGGGCTCCAGAGCTGGACGCAGTACTCTAGGTGGGGTCTCACCAGAGCGGAGTAGAGGGTCAGAATCACTTCCCTTGACCTACTGGCCGTACTTCTTTTGATGCAGCCCAGGATGCGGTTCGCTTTCTGGGCTGCAAGTGCACATTGCCTGCTCATGTTGAGCTTCTCGTCCACCAAACTCCATATAGAGTCATCTGAACTGTACATTTTTCACATTCTAAATTTTTACACGAACCTGCGTTTTAAGAACAATTTTCTGATTAAGGTCACCTCCTTCCTTCCAGCTGCTCTTAGACCTGCAAGCTCTTCTGGCCTTTGGGGCTTGCAGACCTCTGCTTTCTGACTACATTTAGCTGTAAGCTGGGGGCTCTTGGATGTTCTTTGTGGATTACGATACACAAGCTGATGTTCTGGGGAGCCCTTGCCAAAAAGGATGATTCTTAACAGATATCACCTACTTGAGTAGTCTGGAGTGCAAAGAAAACCCAAACCTCCCTACATTGTCAGTGTAACCTCATAATGAGCACGCGAACTATAATAAACAGTGAATTTTTCCCTAATACTAATGTACAAATTTGTTTTAATATTTAAAATGTCCTGGGAGTAATTTTCACATTTCATTTTGTGTATGATATGGATGAATCATTTTATTGCATGATTAATTGCTGTTTCTTTGAATATTACCATGTGCTTCCCATTAGACAGATTTCTAACAGGCACAGTAGCTTTTTCTAGCGCAAGGGTTTAAGACTGACATTAGCTGTGTTCTTGCCATCATGACCCTTTCTAAATCAAGAGTATGTAGCAGCTAGAAACACAGAAAATTAGCAATCTCAGTTTTATATCTCCTGTGAACAACATCTGCCTTATTACAGGGAGCACAATCTCACTCTGCTGCCGCGACACACTGCATTCCTTCGTTTCTCCAGTTCGTTTCAGGGTGGGTTGAATCAGTGCCATTCTCTAGATCGTATTATGATGTTTATTAGCAAGGAAACAAATTATTTGGTTTCAACCACTTCTCAGCTTTAGCTTACTTCTCCACTTAAACTACACTCACTGATGACAATGAGATTTAAAATAAAACAATCATGTTCTTCCACCCTGGAGCATTTGTTTTTAGTCTAAATAATTCATTGAAACACAGATTCTATTTCACAGTTGCTGCCATCAGTCTTTTTTACTTTTTAAATAACAAACGGTATTTTTGAGAAATGGCTTACATAATGGAAAGTCACTCCCATTCTTCTTCAGCCAAGTCGTATGAATTATGTATAAATAAATGGAAAATGCATACATTTTAAAAGGTGTCAGGACTTTCCACTGTAACGCTCCTCCTCAGCAGAAGACGAGCACCTCCGTCTCCCCACCTGCATCTCCGAGGGAGCAGGCCTTCCTCCCTTTGCTGTTTTCTTCTCTCCTGGCGTAGGACCAGCCAAACTTGCAACGTCCCTGAGGAAGACAGAGCAACTGCTGCTCTCATCTGGAAAAAAGTAGGGGGTGATGGCTGGGAGGCAGGAGTCCTGCTGCGAGGCCTTGCCAACAGCTCAGTAGGTTTGTGTGATAAGCATAAGCATTCGGCATAGCAGAAACGCACATGGAAGAGAAGGCATAAGATTTGCTGATGGCGTAATGAGCATAATTAACCCTGTAACACATTAATATGTAATTTGAAATGTTTGCCGACTAGATAACAATGATGGTTTGGCATTGAGTGTCCTTGAAAACAGATTAGATTTTTTAAGATACTTAGGAAAATTGATGTTTGACAACTCTGTGACAGCCGATACTGTAACAGTGGAGTGATATAACTGCAGTGTTAACAAGCACTCAATATTTTGAAGAAGATCTAATTTGCAATTATCACTTAGAGGAGCACATGTACCTCGGACAGGTGAAGGCTAGACACGTGCTTTGTGGTGTAATTGCAGGAGCTGCTTCCACAGGATAAGATCTCTGCTATCCGTCATGCGTTATATTGCGGACAAGCCAGAGAGACTGAGGGTATTTTGTTAAAAAGCTTACTTGATTTTCGTAACAAAAAGCATTTAATATGCATCAGGTTGTTTCTACTGTGAATACAGACAGCATTTCATTCCATAATTTCCATGTGGCTGGTCAGTAGGATGAGTGCCCAGGTAAAGGATGGCTCTTTGTCCGGACTGTCTTTAACTGTCAGTAATGGGCAGTTAATAGTCAGGTTGCCAGGTGGGCAGGATTCTCAGAATAATTTGTTATCTCAGATGGGACAATCAAAACTTGAGACTGTCAAAATCACTTCCTCCCACTCACTGGAAAGTCTGAACGCTGTACACAGGTGTATGGGTCCATCTGCGCAAACTGAGGCTGGTAAATCAATTTCCATGAAAGCCGGTAAGCAGTTACCATACTGAAGGAAACACGCATTTCGTCTTGATGAAGTACGTGCCAACAGGCCAGCCTCTGCAAAACCTCAGTTAACCAGAAAGAGCAGTAAATTAAAGAAAAGCTTATGCAAATAAACTGGAATGGGCTTGACTGTACCTGCATGTTTCTCCTGAAGTTATAACACTAAAATATTGAACTTCCAGTTTCCATAGCAATGTGTCAGTGGTGCTCATAGAAAGCAAAAAGACCATCATTTTCTGTCAGTAAAACAAATTCCCAAGGAAACAAGAACAGATGGAGGAAAACAGAAACAACTTGAAACTACTCTTAGTATTTAGGGATTGGAGACCTTCACAGGTTTTAGCGGGCTGGTTTGAATAAGCACCTAAATATCTGAAGTCTCATTTGTGTCTTATTCAAACCGCCACTGCTCTCAGACGTTAGTACCAACACAGGTTTCCACCTTCCCATTTATTCTTCTTAACCATACCCCAGTAAACACTGGTTCATTCCTCAGCTCAGGCTGCCCCTCCGCTACAGGTTTAGGGAAATGTCTGCTCCCCTCTGCTCAGAGCCTGGGAGGCCACTTCTGAAATACTTTTGTGTCTCCTGTACAAAATAGGGATTGACAAGTCCAGCAGAAGGTGCCTGAGAGGTCTGGGGAGCCGGGGCACATAATGTGTGAGGAGACACTGATGGCTCTGGTACTGTCCATCCTGGAGAAGGGAAGGCTGGGGAGGGCAGCTTCTCCCCAGTGAGGGGCTAAAAGGAAAAGGAGCCAGGCTTTTCTCAGAGGTGACCGATGGCCATATGCTGTAACAAGGAAAATCTGATGGATATATGGGGGAAAAAACAAATCACCTTGAATACATACCCAGTGAGGCTGTGGAACTGCTGTGCTTGGGGGTTGTCAAGACTGAAGGGGCCCAGCTCCTCAGTCTAACTTTGAAGTGAGCTGTGCTCTGGGCAAGATATTGGACTGGATGAACTGTAGAGGTCCTTTCCAACCTACAGTGCTCTGTAATTCTATGATTTAATTCCTGATACGCTTCAACAGATACCTTCCCCTTTCTCAGCTTTCTGTAACGAGGACCAGTGGAAAGACCCAGCAATGGGAAAGCTGACTGAGGCATCCCTGCACGCCAGGGGCAGGACAATGACCTCCCTTAGAAGAGGTGTATGGCATTTTCTTCTTCCCACCTGGCTCCATGCAGTCCTTGCAACAGGGCAGGTTCTCCAGGTACTTTATCATCTCCTTGTTTGTAATCCTGTCACCTCTTAAGGAAGACAGACAGTGCCAGCCAGATGACATCTGCAGAAGCTAAGGTACCTAACAATATTTGACCATGTTTCTGACCCAGCAAAGACCCCAGCCAATGTTAGTTAGCTCTGAAGTTCTCATTGCAAAGCTGGGGACTGCTTCCTTACCTCTCAACCCTTCCTTCAGATCATAACTCAGATGAGACTCTAATATCCTCAAGGAAGAGGCTTTTTCCTTGTATTGCCAGTGCAATAATTAATCTCACTGGAGTTGTTGGGTCGTCTGGCTGCCACAGAAATGGTGGCACTGAGTGTAATGCACCCATACACGTGTCGTTTGCCTTCAGGTAGAAAAGAAGTTTTGCATTTCAAAGTGCAGGAAGCAGAGTGCTAGCTGTGTTCTGAACACAGCTAAAAGATCATCTTACAGGAGGTGGAAGAAACAAGAAAACAGAGGGCTTCACATAGGGCATTTTTTGACTTTCTAATAGCATATTTACAGTACAGCTAGTTTAGTTGATAGTCGCTGTAATGACCGTAATCTTTTTTTTCTGTGATATATTCCAAGTATGCTTGTTCAAGACTTGAAATCTGCCGAGTATTTCAGTTCTATTATACATCACTGGCTTAAATAAAAAGAAGGCTGAAAACCAAAAGAAAATCTATATAACAACCCCATTGTCCTGAGCTAAAATTATGTATTATCCTTGGAAAAATTGCAGGTTCGATATAACTGGAGCTTTATTGTTACTAAAGTACGTATTCTGTTTTGGGGATGGTGCAGGAATGACTGAGAGCCCTTCTTTACTCTGAGGCTAGTGGGAACAGTCCTTGCTCCAGCTACACACGTGAGTATCACTTAATACTGTGCTGTAGTTTAGAATAAGAGGTGTCAAGTGTCTTTATAAGTCTCTGACTATTCTCTAGAGGTATATGTTTGCTACAGGTACAGGCGACCTGAAGAAATGTCTCTGTACTTAAATATTTGCCTGTATTTTCCAGCAATGCCCGTTGCTTCAGAAGGAGTTTCTGCCTCTGCCTGCTTTGCCTGTAAACTCATAAATATCTGGGATCCAGGGAATCCAGGAGTCATTATGATATGAATACTACCAAATTATACTTTTCCATGAGACTCATGAAACGTTGGCTTTCAAGTGTGGAGTAAGATAAAATGTGGTCATGGCCTGGGTTTGTTTCTCGGTGTAGGGATTCTTCTTAACTGCAAGTGAAACAGAAACTACACAGAAGCGGGTATAAACCTCAGAGTATTTTCACACTTGAAACTTGTTCCACTCTTGGGAAGAGAAGCTGGTCCCTGAGGCTCAAAAGCAAGGAAGATAACACTTAAGGAGGTGCTTTGCAAAAGGAGGACCAGTTGTTGTACTGAAGGAAGCTAAACCTTTCATGTTTATTTTGTGATGAAATGCAGCGTTTTGATAGGGACAGGGCACCTGCAAAATATTTATAACAAATTGAGTAGAAGGAAAATAAATATGCTCTCCAGCACAGACTTGCTAAATCTAAACAAGCCAACACCTGACGGCCAAATTAAACTCTCAAGTGCAGAACAAAAGTTAGAGTTGCCTTGATGAGCTTTCTAAAATTGGGTAATCTTTTAATTCTTAAGTTGTCCCATTGGTTTTAGTGGGATAGCTCCTGAAGTGAATGCCCACTACAAAGTTGTCAGAATCTGGCCCTTTCCAAGAGAAATTTGGGAACTATTGAAATTGATAGGGAAAAAAATGTGTTTACAGGACATCGAGAAAATTTAGATAGGTGAGAGATGAGCAGGATCACCCCTCAAGGAATTGCAGCAGCAGTTGTGTGGATAAATATCACATACTTAACACAAATAGCAAGAGGCACTGATAAGTGTCTGAGAATTAGCTGCAGTATCTCAGGCTAGGTGTGTGATTATAAGAGGACTAACTTCTCGTAAATAGAAAATGATACGTGGAGGTAAAAGAAACCATGTGCATTACTGACTCCTGAGAAAAGCTCCAGGACATTTCGGTTGTGTGAGGATGATGCCTTAGTGAGAAGATGGGGAGACTGGAAGGGATGGTGAGGAACCATCCCTCTGCACCCGTGTGAGGGTAAGGGCACTGAGCTCACACGTGGGTTTCCACCGCTGGGAGCAGAGCTTCCCCCCTGCCAGGCTGTGAAATTATCCAGCTGCTGTACGCCTCCAGCTGAGCTCTCTGCAAGTGAGGGGCAGGGATTAGTGATAGCAAAGTCATGGGGAGAAAAGAGAAAAAAGGAAAGTTAAAAAAAAGAAGGAGAAAACCACAAGAGGAGGAAGAATGACAGACGGAGAGAGGCAAGGGGGGAAAAAAGTGTTGATACAGAGAGAACAACTGAACCAATGGCAAAATTGTCTATTCCTTCGTGGCCTACCTCATATCTGAAAATGTGCTTTTTGAGCTGCCTTATTAACTCTTCTCCTGGAAGGTAACACAATCTCCATCCATTCCCAGCAGCAAGGTTTCAGACCAGAACCTTCAATGGCAAAGAGCAGATATCACGGGGGGTTCATTTGTTTTTTCCCACACAAGCTGAAAGAGAGCTGACATTAGCTGCCAAGACTTAACACTTTTTAACACTGGTTGCTGTAGAGGCAGAAGCCAGAGCCCAGGGTTAAGATGCTCCTTGCTGGGAACAGGGCAGCCGCGGCTGCATCCCCGCTGTGTGTGGTGCAGCAAGCAGCATGCCCCCGGTCCTAGCCCTTTGCCTGCTTCCTTCACCCTCAACTGAAATAAAAATGCTTTTTTTAAAAAAATAAAAAAGCCTAACAAGGTAGCAATAAGGTATTTATTCTGATACTAAAATTGTAATCCAGATAATAATTGTGGTTTTCCCTTATTTACAGTGTCATGTTAAAACGTGGCAGTGATCGTCAGGGGGAAAAGAGTCCACTTGCTGTTGAATCCAAAATGAAGATTTAGTTACTAATCTCCACACCTGTGTCTCAAATCTCATGCGCATTCAGTGTGCAAATTCAGTTCATTTCAGTCACTATGATGTTTATAAAGGATGCACTGTTTTTGAACAATTTCTCTAATGTATTAGCTTAAAAAGGGCTTTATTCCACGTCAACATAAACTACACACTGCCTGAAACATGGAAAATGCCACTCCTCCAGACTGCAGGCACTGGAGCGTGCACTTTCCTTCAAGCTTGCAGCCTGGTAACATCCAAGAGATTTGTCCTGTAAAGTGGTGCTTCGCTGAATTTGGGCCTGATTCAGGGTACGTCCCTTGCCCTGCTCATTCAGTGGATTGTGTCATTTGTATTCCGAACACCGGTCATCTTGGAGGACGAACGTGAGGAAGCGATATTGAAAAGGTTGCATATATGAAGCCTGGGCTCCAGAGGACTGTCTGGCTCTTATCAGGGTGACAGCGGCTTGTCATGGCCCATCAGGCTGGGGTAGCAGGAGACCCAGCACGGGCCTGTGGAGGAAGCAGAGGTTGAGGGATCAGCTCCATAGGAATAACGTAAGTCACCTGGCTGTGACACCGATGCATAATAGGTAAATAATAAGCTGAATGTCCTGTTTGTCATGACAGCTGGAAGCACATACTGCAAACTGAATCCAGCACAACCCTTTACTCCTCTGGCTATCAACTGGAAACACTTTATTGATCACATAAATGCAAATCAGTGCCTATGAGACATCAGCATAGGAGGAAGGTATGGTTGCCTGGGATAGCTGGAATGAGTGCTTTTCTCAGCTCTTTAGCCACTCATAATTTTGGACATTCATTTGATCAGCTGATTGGACAGAGAAGAAGGCATGGAGGTTTCCCATAGCTGGGAAAGTGAAAGAGGGCAGAGCTATCCTTTTCCCTGACTCATAGGGGTAAGACAGTTCAAACCTGAATTCTTATACAGCTGTTGCAAATGAAAATATTCGACACGGTTATGATTTAACAGTGATTCAAAATGTATTAGTGATTTAAGGTAGATCAAGAGGTTGAATTTTAGCAGCATTTAATCATTAACCAGTTTAGAGGTTTACAAAGCAATTTTAAAAAATAATTGAACAGCAACTTATTTACAGATTCGAAGATGGCAAGACTCACACTAACTTACTACAAGGTATTCCAAATCAATACGTACACATATGGGCAAAAGCGCAGATCTCAAATTAATACATGTACACATAAACAAAGCATATAAGTGTGCGCGAGCGTGCACACACAGAGGTCTCTGATTGCTGGAATCAGGATTTTCTTAATAACAGGCCACTGTAACAAGCCGACAGGTATTTTAACTCCTGTGCACGGACAAATGGAAGAACATCCACATCCATAAAGCTAACATGTGTATCACAAACATATAGGTAGAGAGGTGGGTGGAAGAGAGGTTAACCTATAGTCAAAATTTCCCTTTCCCAAGTTTAGGGTAAATACTCACGATGCATCGGTGTTCCTCAATGGGCGGTAATTGAGGCTCAAGAGGGATTCTCTTGTCCTGGCCTTCTAGTCCTCGAGGTGTTAGCCTGAGCGGCGTCCTGACTCAGGGGAGGTAGTGGCCACAGCCCACTGTGATCCACAAGAACTCAAAGGGTCTTTACTAGAATTGCTACTTATAGAATCTGAGATAACTGACTTTCTTCAGGTCCTTTTCCACTCCAGCCCAGCTTGGACAATGGAATACTCCAGTACTTTCCACTGGTTATGCAAGCCCAGAACTTGCTAGCTCTTGGGGTCCTGGTATCGCCCCCCACCCTCTGTGGTCACTATCCATGTGTTGTCAGGAGTGACAGATTATAGTTATTATCTTCAAAAGGTAGGAGCCATGGGGACTGAGCACACTATCGTGTTCTGGTCCATTGCCCTCTACCTTTTCTTTCTTACATGTGAGACCATTATGGTACCTTCTGGTTCACTGTATGATTATGTGGCCCAGGTTAGGAGGAAATCACGCCAAGTACGGAGTGGCCTGAAGAGGGGGGAGGGAGGGGAATGCACAACCACAACAGCCCAAAGGACGGTTCACAAAACCCCTTCTAAGTAACTGGATATAATCAGTTTGGTTTTTTTAAGTCCTTTACAGCTATGTTTTCTCTTTTATCTTCATCATGCCGGGGTAAAGAAAAGGGACCAGAGATGGGTAAACTATATTTAAGCATCATGAGAATCAAACTTCAGCACCTAATGCTGTTGGGGCTACCCAGCGCCTCTGTGCCAGCATCCTCTTTTCCTCTCCTCCCTTGGTTCCCAGGAATGGTCCAAATGACCTGTGCAAGTGCGGGAGGCTTCGGTCCTGGGCAGGAGTGAGGAAGACTGGACACAGCACTCATTTCCCAAATCAGAGGGAGAGGCTGGTTACAGCACGGAGCAGGATGGGGTGTTTTAATGTTTGTCTTTGTCACAGGACTCTGCTGTGAAACCCAAGCAGGAGACACTGAAGACTCATTTCTTATCAAGAGGAGCAGACAGGCAGGAATCTAACTTTAAACAGGATGCTTCACGTTGTCAAATCTCTGTTTCAAAAATGTTTTCCATATTCTCCTTTTGCTACACTGTGCTGTGAGCCTTGATGGCATGGACTGCAAACTGACTGTTGTGTACTGGAGCAGAGGCAGTCGCAGACCCTGCACCCGGGACTCCTCGTCGCTCTAATTTCCCTTGAATACGCAGAGGACACAGGCATACTGTTTAAAAAGGTGTTTGTTGTAGTTTGTCTCTGTTTGTCTTTAAGAGCTTTCTAATTTATTTGTTTGCTTATTTATCTCACAACCTTGTGCTTCTCAAAGAAGAGCTATGGAAATACTTTTCCCATTTATTAGCCTTGTCTAATCATTTTGAAAACTGCTTCGTACATTGTATCTGCTGCAGTGAATTACTTTCCTCAATTATTAATTTCTGCCATCAATCACACTTTATCTTTTCCACAGCTGAAGAAATATCTTGTCACTTCTTGTATGGAACAGTACACCAATTAAATTTGATTTATACTGTTATATATTACATTCAGTTAAATTTTATACACAGGGTATAATTTTCACTTCTCAAAGCCTTAGGAATAAAATCAGATACATTTTCATTGGTAAAGGATAGGTTAAGCAGAACCTCCACAACATTAGGTATAAAGAAAACAAACACCATGATTCCTCTCATTGGTTTGTGACAGCCAAGATACTGAAGCTCAGAGATACTGTTGCTAATTCTCATGATAATTTAAAATTATTGCGCATTATACTCTCTCTTTATCACTCACCACAATGACTGTGTTGGAATAAAGCACAACTTTATTTTGACTGGAAAACACAAGCATTTTTTTAGAATTTGACTTCGTTTTTTTTACTGCATTCCTTTATTCCTTTCTCTCCTTCTCTGTTCCTGCAACTGAATCTCCATCTTTATATTTATATTTTTCCTTCTTCCTGAGATTTCCTACTGAGGGAACATTTAAACTTTTTAAAATCTATGTCTGGACACAAAGAGGAATTGCCATTAATATCAGTCTCATGCTCAGTTTACTATTATGAATTCTGTCAGCTTCTCCAGCTACTCAGCCCTTGGATCTGAGGATAGAAAGCAAAATACAGAAGAAAGGCAACAAAAATAGCTCAATGACACAAACTGCTATATGATAATATAGGAAAACTTTGTGAGAATGAATGGCTGAAATAGAATATTTTGGAAAAAGAGGCAACTGCAATGAGAATTGTACAGCTGAGATGAGTATCTTGGCATATCCATAATTCTCTTTTTGTCAAGTTATTGCTGACTGGTGCAAAAGAGAAGCAGAACTTGGGCACTATCACCCTCATAGATTTCCTTATGTACTGGTCACTGCCTAAAAGCATTTTTGCTTTGAGACGGTGATGCAGCTGATCATTCCGGCCCAAGGCAAAAAAACCTCTTGAGGTTTCTTCCTTTCAATTGGACTATTTTCCCCAAAGGAAGAAAGTGAAGTTTGATGTTCTTCTCAGGTGCTAGATATTAAAGAGAAAACATCATTTCTTGGGACTGTATGTTAAAAAAAAGTGATGATCTCTGCGAAGAGTTTCATCCTGTTGATGTGTCTTATGCCTAAGCACAACTCTACTGGCACCTTGAATCCCATGTACCTGTGGCGGGACACACCAGGGACTTTTGGTCCCCTTGATACTTTCCCTGAGCCCTTTCAGGTGTGGTTCTTGCTGAATTTTCCCTAAGGAGCTAAGCCACAACATCACTGCAGTGTCTAGGCACGCATCCTCATGTGTAAAGCAGTTTAAGATCCTTGGAGTAAATGTGTTCTCCAGAGGTGGCTTTTAATTATTGTAGGTTGGAATTTTGTTTTCCGTCATTATAGTATTTACATAAGATTAGAAAAATCTTTGCATAATGATGCCTACTGGTAAAATTATCTGTAGAGTGGGAAGATTAAATGGTGAAGAGCCAATCCATTATAGTCAACCAAAGGAAACTTGCAGGTGATAATTGAATGAAGGAGTGGGAAAGGGAAACATTTTTACGTGGCAAAATGAGTTGCAGTAAAGTCCTCCGTCTCCCTCCAAAAACCTGAATAGGGAAAAATCGTGAAGACTATGAAATATCTGGCAGAAAGTTCAGTCAGTTAATATGCTACTAGAGGAATAAAGTAAATAGTGTTATTACATGAGTGCTCACTGATACCTTTGTACAAGTCTGCAAAATGTAGTCATGATGCTCAGTATAAAGACTTTCACAGAGGTAACATACAGAAACAGAAATAATGTGTGGAGTGGAAGAAGGTATGACATGGTTAAAAGCTACTGTGACAAGGAGATAACACCATGACCCATTTAAAACCAAATCACCTAATGAAAAGGTGTGACAAAAATGAGGAAACAAGCAGCAAGAAGGGATTTTAAACAAGACAGTAACACATTTAAGTTAAACAACATATGGTGTGTTTCAGGCTTATTGAAGCTTGTGCTTATTGAAGTGGGGGTAAAATAGGGTGATCGATCATATAGATCTGAAAAGAATTGCAATGATGTAAAACTACAAGGGAAATTAAATTGTGCATTGAAAGGCTTAAATGTGCCTGTTATAAATTAATTACCTCAAAACACATTTTAGACAGAGTTAGTATTTTTGTTACTTCCATATAACAGATGGTATGGGATAAAAATAATGTAGTCACCTCACTAACACACAACCCAGTCAGATGCGATTGTCAACATCTATTTTTTAAAGCGTAATCTTCCAAAAGAAAAATGCGAGCTTTTATACAGTGTCTCACGAGCCTCAGTAACCTCTGGGGAAATCCAAAGCAGGGTTTGTACTCATACATAGCCCCCAAAAAACAGTAATATCATGTTTCCATGGTACAAAGAATCATGAATTCTGTGTGAGGGTGTCTCTGTGCCTGAATCATAAATTGAGAGGAACATCTGGGAACATCCATGAGCTCTTGGAGGAATACCAAAATTCATTGCATAAGTGACTACTGCTGATCCCACAAGCAGGCTATACAAACAGTAGATGTTATGTAGATGTTCCAAGAGCTGAAGGCTCTTGGTACCTCACCAAACAAAGTGAGTTTGTTGAGGTACCAGAGCTCGGTATGGTACCTTATACCGCAGCCTGTCCTATTGATTGCCATTCCCAGCTTTGATTTAATTTTGAACTATTACATGGCCTTTTAAAATTCAGGATTTAACTAAATTACTTCATACTAGAGTACTGGATATTATCTATCAATAGATTTTGCTAACTAGAAGTGAGGCTGTTATTCATAGTCGTTTGGCAATGATTTAATTAAAAAAAGAAAATGCCTGCAGAATTCCACAACCTTCTCCTATAATCTTTTGTTCTTTGCATACTGGTGCTTCAGCTTAATGACTAAGACGCTTCTCAAGAAGTTGGTATATTAGTGGAAAAAACATCCTCAGTCTTTTGTGGCGTAAAATACATGTGTGTGGGACAGCCAGTCTCTGAAAGGCAACAAGCTCTCATGCATCTCAGGTTCCATCTTTTACTGAACCACAATCATTTTTCAAGAGGCTGGAAAACTTAATTTTTACTATTGTGAGTGCTACCGTTTAAAGTCTGTGCATATGCCTATATATGGGAATATGTATTTTGTAGCCCTCTCTAATTACATGAGTTTGTTATGAAGTTTTCTGCTTTCCACTCCAGCTACAGTGTTAAGACAACTGTTGAAGATGGGCAGAATTTTCAATTTGAAGATATAACTGATTGTAGAAAACCCCTATGTTCTTTTTCACCTCAAAGCCAGAAAAAAATTGCTAATTTCCAGTATTTTGAGTATTTGTGGAAGCTTCTTTCTGATATAATGAAGATTTTATAACTGTGCAGCTGCAATGACTTTATATTTATGGTCTAATTTGTGGCCATGAAGGTAGTTGAAAAAGAGGCATCTTGAGTATGCAAATACCTCTCTTTGGGCTAGTAAACTCATTTAATTATAATTCATTCATTGAATTTAATTAGTTTCAATTCTAAAATAATAATTTACTTGATTTGGTGAAGATTAAAGCAGAAAATACTCTGTGACCACACCAAAGGAATCAGAAAGTGATATATGAAGAGTTAAACAATAAGGTGCAGTCAAGGCTATGAGGCAGTCACAGTAGCAGGAAGCACAAAGTCGGGGAGTTAAATTGTTAAAGGGAAGAGGTTTTCTTGTAGAAGGCAAACAGGGACCTGTGAAAGTCATTTTGAAAATATCAGCTTGAGAAGAAAGGTCCTGATAAGTCTTCATCTGGCATCCATCACAGCTCTACCTGGGTTACTTTAGCCCTTGTAGGTTAAAAACCCAGGACTTGGATTCTGTTTTGCTGATAGGCGTTGCCGTAAATGTAGCACTTAAAAACACGTACTGAGATTCATAGATTATATTCATGCTTTTTTACAGATTTCTGTTACAAAAATGGACATGATACCTTCGGTCATCATGAAAGAATATTAGACAATTATCTTCTTTCATCCTTAAACCCATTAAATGCTGCTTTTCTTTTTTTTTGTGTTGTTGCTTACATTTAATAAATCAGATTTTTAAGAATGTTAAATCCCAGAGTCCAGTTCCAGATCTAAAAGTGAAATGAAAAAAAATCAAGTCTAAGTAATTGCAAATTACCCCAAACATATAAATATATCTATTTATTTTCAACAACCAAGTGTAACTTTTGGTCAATTCATACATTTGGGTTTTGGTTTTTTTAAATGTGTTCTTGGATTGAAAAGTATTTCCCAATCGTAGGATCAAGAAAAGCGTTTGACACCTATGAATTTCACCGCTTCCAGAGCAGAGCAACATCAGCCTTGTGACTAAAGCTAGCTGTAAGGGGAACCTCAATAATGTCACTCATTACAGAGAAAACTTTATAGAGAAAAGGTACAAAACTTAATGGGGATCTATACTTGACAAAAAAAAAAGATGTATCACGTTTGATAGAACTTTTTCACGCAGTTGTTTGTTACAAAGTCATTCCCAAATTCTAATTCACAGAAGTAATCAGTATTGATGCCCATCATAGCACACAGTAATTAAGATTTTGTAGAACTGAGCACTATACTTTCTGAAAGCATGATATTTTTACCACTAATCTACTCTGTTACAAAAACCACAGATCATTTGGAATCTAATTCAAGTTCTTTTGAATAAGTTCTGTTTTGTAAAATCAACAAGGAAATGTTCATAATATAACAAAATCCTTCCCTTTTTTCTTTTTAAGTTTCTTTTCTGTCCTGTAGGCGGCTGCTTGTGAAGGCATAGATTAGTGTCAAGTTCAATGTTTTTGGTATTTCCCAGGCTGCAGTTCAGATCTTCAGAGCTTTTTGTCTCCAAACATTCTTGCATTTTCATCCAAGTTTCCCCTCAGTCATGGATCAGTGAAATGTTAGAATTCGTCATGAGACAGAATTACTTATTTCCAACTGTATCCCTAATTTTTTTGCAGGTATCTGAAAGAGCGGATTGATTTCCCAGCTGTGCTGCTCACAGTAAAATCATGGAGGTGTGTAGTGTCACTAGGATGTTTGAAATCCTGGGGTCTCCATCAGGTACCTACCCATTGTATGGAGATATACAGCAATTTTCAGGGTTCTTTTTATTTTTTTTTCCATGAGCTGAGTTGTTGTCTATATGAAATATTAGGAGTTTAGGAAGGCTTTTTTGTTAGCAAAGCTGCAAAGAGCAATCAAGCTGGAATTTCAGGAAAAGGTAACCTGAAAATGCAAAACACTGTATTAAAAAAGCAACTTGTTTTCTAAAATTAAATAGAAAGATTCCTTGATGTCCCCTGATTCAGAGAAATAGCAGGTGCCACCTCCAAGGGGTTTTGTTTGAGCGGAGTTTGGAGTAAACTGGGGCAGTGTTCGTGTGTACCCATCACTGCTTCTACGTCCTAAAGCTGCCAGCATTATTTTTCAGTGGTGGCAACAAAGTACTGTCAATTAAATGAAGCCTCAGCTGAAAAGTTGTCATAAATCTTTGCTTTGCAAGGGTGATGGAGACATGCTGAGGTGACTAGCTCCAGAAGGTGCCTCCTGGCGTGATTTTTTTTTTTTAAATGGAAATGCCTCACAGTAGTTTCCATTTAACAATCAAATGGAGGCAACACTTCATTTATTCTCCTTCTATTTGAATCTTTGTACTGGCTTTTGTATAATTAATTGAGAAAATATAGTAAAGTATAATTGAATCAGTATTCCTTTTCAAGGTAGACTTGCGGTTTTATTTCCTAATGGGACAAAGAGAGGCTTTTCTTTCCACTCCATATTCATGTGTCACTTCTTTAAAGCTCAGGAGGGGACGCGCACACGCATGAAAGGAAATTCATAAGCATGAACAAATCAGAAACACTCAGATCTGAGGCATCTCAAATGTAAATAATCCTTATTCAGCTGCTGGAAATTTTGCTCCCTTAACCATATTTCTGCTGCTTATAACTACTTGCAAAATCTCTCCAGAGCTAGTGTAATTGCTACCTTCTGAATCCTGTGGGGTTTAGAGACAATATGACATCTATTATTATTACAACATAACATCAATTATTATTGTTACCATTTTCCAGTGGTAAAAGGAACAGCAAGTTTGGTTTGGCTTTGAATAGCCAGATTAAGATTCATAACAGCAAAGTCTCAGAAATTGCAGGTAAGAGCTCTGGTGTACTTTCCAAGAACCTCGTCAGAGTTTTCCAGCATGAGTCACTGATTCCATCAAGCTGGAGCTGTGACAGTGATGCAAAATTCCCAGTGCAGGAGCTGTTTTGCCTGTAAAGGGTGGAGAGTGTCTGCTGCAAAGTCGCTACCGCAGGAACAAGAGAATTTCTATACTTTGATGGGCACAGAAGTTGCAAGTATGTCTGCCATTTAGTTTGCCAGATCAGTGGCAAGGTGAAGTTTTTTCCAAAAATCACTTTTCATGTCTGCAAACTCTTGTTTTCTCCTCTTCATCATCTTCTGTTGTTCATAAATTTCTGCTTTCGTTTCTCTCTCTCTGTCTTCCACATTTCAGCTATGCAGTCAGTTGGAAAGAAAAAATATTGATAAGCTCTTGCCCTACAGTAATTCACCTGGAGCCACCTATGGAGGACATTAAGTCAGTTTGTGCTGTCTTGGCCAATTTTGCTCACAGCATGTGCTGCCGTTTTGAGCTTCAACACAGAATCTTGCTGATCCTTTTCCTTACCTTCTAACCACACTCGCTCAAAAATGACTCATAGAAACATGTGGCGGAACAGGTAAGTAGGCTTTTACAAGTGGCTCCTCTGTGTCACTATCAGCAAGGCTGGCAAGGATCAGGCTGTCACCTCCTGATAGCAATTGTTTGGACCAAGAGAGGTCGCTTACACTTCGACAACCTGCCATCTTCAATCAGCTGTAAACTGGCATTTGATTTAAGCATGGGGCTAAAAGAAAAACCTGGGAAAAAGCACACAAAACACACAAAAACCACAAAATCCCTAAATACCTCCGTGTTTGCAAGATGAACACAGTCTTTGGCCTGGCCAAGTTCTCTTGTCTGTATCTTTTCATTATAGCATATCTCTCCTTTGAATAGGTGCCATTTGTTCACACAGAAATTTTTTTCTGTTTTCAGCAATGGCGAGACACAATGGTAAATTGGACTCCATGCTGACGTATCTTATAGCAGCCTTCCAGTACCTAAAGGGAGCCTACAGGAAAGATGGGGAGGGACTCTTTGTCAGGGAGTGTAATGATAGGATGAGGGGTAACGGTTTTAAACTGAAAGAGGGGAGATTTAGATTGGATATTAGGAAGAAATTCTTTACTGTGAGGGTGCTGAGGCACTGGAACAGGTTGCCCAGGGAAGTTGTGGATGCCCCATCCCTGGAAGTGTTCAAGGCCAGGCTGGATGGGGCTTTGAGTAACCTGGTCTAGTGGGAGGTGTCCCTGCCCATGGCAGGGGGGTTGGAACTAGATGATCTTTAAGGTCCCTTCCAACCTGAACCATTCTATGATATTATGATTTTTTTTATTATTGTTGCTGTGTATGACGACCAGTCCTATGGGGTATTTATAAGGACCATAGCGTGAACGGAAGTTGTCCTGCAACCTTGTTTTCCAGTTTTAGGAGGCGTTGGTAAACTTAGTTTGACATGAAGGTTGACTGTTGTGTTTGTTGTTACTTTAGCTATTGGATACAGAGAAATCCTGAAAAACTGATGTGGAAATATCTGTAAAGATTTGAAAGAAGACCACCAAGACATCTGCTGGGGCAGTTCCATCAGTGATTTTTCTTCATTAATCCAGTGCCCAGACCTCAGAATCATATTAGCAAAAACAGGGAAAAATGAGGAGTGACAATATGCCCTGTTGTGCAAAATACATTTTTCCTGCACTTTAAAACCCAAATATGTGAGCACTAAATACAGGTGACACTGCTTTAGTTATTCAATACAAAGAACCTTTTACAAAAGTTTCTTAAAAGGAGAAAAATCTGGTTGAAAGGTGTTGGAAGTAGAGTGTTTTGTGGGGAAAACATGGTAAAAACATGTCTGCAACACTAATACTGTAGGATTTTGGCCTGTCTCTGATGAGGTTTGTGTCTGGAAATAAACAGTTTGATCTTGAAGACTTCTTTCCTTTTTGAAGAGTGTCATCACTGAGGAAAGTTATTTTTTGAACAGGAAATATTGCCTTCACATGCCACAGATGTGACATTCAAGTGTGGCACTTTCTTTGATAAACTTTCAATAACGATGGTCCAGGAATTATGCCAAACTTAAAATATTCTTGTTACATCCTTAGGTACTACCATAAGATGGTTTACAGCCTGACTGTTGATCTTGGATCTATATTTGACCAAGTATTTAAGTTATATCAAGTTTCTATTAACTCCCTATTGATTTTAGTAGTATCTGAAATACTGTGGCGATTGTAGCTCTGGGTCTGGTTCCAGTCTAGTTCCAGTGTTCACTTCTTATTGTGAAGAAAAAATAAAAGCTATCTATATGCTGTCCTTTATGCAGGAAGGATAAAAGGTGACTGTTGCAAAGCCCATTTGAAAGTGCCAAGAGTCCTTCAACTGGCTTCAATGGTCTTTTAATTGACACCCGAGCAGGCATTAAAACTCTGCCCCCAGTGCTTTCCTGTTCCCCCAGATGGTTGCTCCAGTTCAGTTGTTAAAAGAGCTGGTCAGCCACGAGAGGGAAGCTTGCAGTGGTTCTCCTCTCTGCCCAAAATTAGAAAATAACCAAGGAAGCACATTCTGTTGGAAATAGAATCCAATTTCCACAAATATCAACATGATACTTTTCCTAGCATCTATTCATGTTCAAACAGAAACTGATGGAAAAGGAAATACACTTAAAAAAATTATAGAAGTAATTTTCATCATAAAAGAATTATCTAAGGATGACCATTACATGTCTTGGGAAAAAATGGCTCTTCTCCATATTATTTTGAGTTAATTTTGTTTAGAATGCTTTTTAAAAGAACATTTACGTGTGCAAAAAAATAGGAAACATATCAACTTGCTCATACCAAGTCAGTATCTTTCTAAGCACAGATTTCAACAATCTAGTATGGTTATGGGTGGTCAGGTCATCAGAGGTCATGAGTAATATCTGAAATATATACTTTGGCATTCTTCCGGGAAAAGTATTTCTATAAGTAGTGTAATTCTAAGTATATGTCACTGCCAAATTGTTCAGTAATGCTCCGAAAACATCCTCTATTACTCCTCAATTTTCTGTTGTATCTATCTATCTGACCTATACACATCTTTTCAATTATTTGAAAACTAATAGAAGACTGAAATTCCTTAGAGTGGTGTCAGCTGTGTAATGAGGCTCAAGAGTCCACTAGGATTAGTTTTATGATTACACGGAATATTATGAGAACTTTTTTGAATTTCAAAGTGACAATTAATTCAAAAAATATGATAGCTATCCCATCTCTAACAAATTAGCCTGGGAATTGCTAGACAGATAATTTCAATAGTTTTCCAGTCCAGAAAGGACCACCCGGCCTGCATAGCCTGAACGACATAATACATGGCGTAAACCTTCCTTTGGTGACTCATACATCATACGAAATATTTTGCCCAAACTTTTTTGTTCTTTATAGATACATCTGATTTTATTGATCATTCAAGATTTTGAAACACATGTAAAGATTGGGTGAAAAGGCAGACAGAGGAGAAGTGCTAGAGCTTAAAAGTTACATCTGCATGTCTGCGTATACATATACACACAGCTGTATGTATAGTTTAAGTATAAAGTATAAGTATAAATGTGTGTGTGTATAAATATACACATTTATATCAGTGTGAAGGGAAAACACCATGATGATCCATGTTCACATCAACTGAAGGCATGAATTACCCTCCTCTGTTACAACCACCTGTTTTTCTCCTCCAAATTTCTACTATTTTTCTACTGTTTTTTCTGAATTTTTCATTGTACCCTGGTATTTGCAGAATTTCCTTATTACAGCTGGTTTGAAAGAAAAAAAAACTGTTCCAAGATGAAACATTATTTGTTTGGAATTTGGTGATTTACCCAAGCTGGTATATTTGATGCAGATCTGTTCATTTCAGACTAATTCAGATGGTGGTGATGTTTCTATCAGCTTCTCCTCCTGGCACCTTGACAGTCACCTTCCTGGCTTGCAGAGGACACCAGAATTCCTGCTGAGACCCAATGCAGACATCATGACTCCCCTGGTCTTTTACAGGAGAAAATCACCATGATTGCTTTGGATCTGTGACCTCACAAATTTTCATGGAAAATTTCAAACTTGAGTCTTTCACTTATGAGCTGGCAGTTAACCAACACCTGAAGAATCATGAATCTGAGGTAAAGGACATCTTTTTCCAAGTAGCTTTGCTCCCCATAAAATACCTCTGCCAGGTAAGATGGTATGTCTGAATATAATGTAATCCCTACAAAAATTCTTGAGCACATTTCTACTAATAAGCAAATTAATAATTTGGTTGTAGCATTTTATCTGAAACTTTTCTTCCCATTTTTTTTAAGTAGGTGTCACTGGGATTTCTTAAGTGATATTCGCTTTAACCTAATATTCCAATTTATGTTCAGAAAAACAAAACAAGGTTGTCAAAAGCTGAAACAAAGAATGTTTTAAGCGAACTATTGTCAGAACAAAAAACCAAAAAACCCAAAACCCCCAAAACCCAACAATAACAAAAAACAAACCAAAAACAAACCAGAAAAATGCTGGAGTCCAACAGAAAATTGATTTCAAGTAACAAATTTGTAGAAGTTTCTCACAGCTCCATATTTATTTGAAAAAAAATATTTAGAACTACAGCTGACTATACCTGCATGACACTGCTTCAGATGAAGTACTCTGCAAAGCATGTTATATCTATTTAAAAAAGCAGACAGTAGAAAATAAATAAGCATTACAATATGTTATGGGAAACATGCTTTCAAAGCTACTAAGCAAAAGAATTTCCATTTCTTAGACTCAGTGGACATATCACACATTTCATCTAAGACGAAAGAACACATATCTTTGAAGAATAAAATAAACATTGCTAAATGAATGCTTCCAACAGTAAAATCCCCTGTGTTCCAGTAAGCTAGGATCTGAGTTTCATAACTTGTTTCACAACACTCTGCTCAGAAATTACTAAAAAGATATTCCCTGTTTTTCTGACCAACACATTCTCCCTGGCATAAAATGTAAAGTAGCAACGACAGTTTCTTATGTGAAAGAAGGAAAAATGGTGGAAACAGAAGGCGCTGTATACTGAAGATAAGCTGACAAAATCCCACCATACCGCTTGTAATACTGACTCCCACCCAGCTGGAAGAACTCCTCTTAACGTCATAGGGGAAACTTTCAAGTGATATGATCTGTTTTCCTTAATTTCAATAAAACTTCGGTATGACCAGGGGCGTTAACTAAGTTAAAAATACTAGAATAAAAAAGTTTTTGTCTTCCTAAATATAGAATGGCTTCTGATTGTCACAGGGGTTTTAACTTGGAAAACAGTTCCTTTTGGCTGTAAATTCATTTTTGGAGTAAGTCTTTTCATGCCTGTCAGAGTTTTATATTTTCAGAGGAAAAATCAACACACTTTCCTCTTGCAGTTCTTAATAAGACAGCCTCGATGACTGGAGATTCAAGGAAATCTTTAACGGTTGTGAACAACTAATAACCAGGAAGGAGCTACGTTCCTGAAATAACTTAACCTCCTTTGCAAATGACATCTTGTTTTAATGAAGTAGTACCGACTGTTCATTCTCTTTACTTTTTAAAGAATAATTTTTTTTCCCAGGATTACATCTGAATGTAAAATAGGCACTACTCCCTCCTCTACTTTGTGTTGATATTCAGATATGTGGCTGCTTTAAAAATGCAGGTTTGAACAGCAGACTGAGCGAGTGAGACAGAGTCCTTTCCTCTTCAAAGATTGGAAGGAGTGTTGGTAGAAGGTCATTCATGCAATCATAGAGTCATAGAATCATAGAATTGCCTAGGTTGGAAGGGACCTCTCAGATCACCTAGTCCAACCATCAACCTAACTCTGACAAAACCCTTCGTTAAACAATATCTCTAAGCACTATGTCTACCTGTCTTTTAAATACCTCCAGGGATGGTGACCACCACTTCCCTGGACAGCCTGTTCAAATGCTTAATAACCCTTTCAGTGTCAACTTTTTCCTAATATCCAGTCTAAATCTCCCTTGGTGCAACTTGAGGCCTTTTCCTCTTGTCCTACTGCCTGTTACTTGGGAGAAGAGACCATTTAGGTTAGAAAAGACCCTCAAGATCATTGAGTCCAACTGTTAACCTAACACTGCCAAGCCCACCACTAAGCCATGACCCTAAGTGCCACATCTACACATCTTTTAAATACCTCCAGGGACGGTGACTCAACCACTTCCCTGGGCAGCCTGTTCCAATGCTTGATAACCCTTTCAATGAAGAAATTTTTTCCTTTTCATGAAACAACATACAGCAAATTAACAGTCAGTTAAATCCAAGGACTGACAAAGTCCATGACAGAATTTCTATTGACATCAGTGCGTCTTAAATGGCCTTTGATGGACCTGAGAAAAGGCAACATTAAGGTGAGCCTTCATGCAGAGAAATGCGGCAAAGGTTGGACTGCCTTTGTAAAGATCTTACTCTTCTTTAATTTAAAGTTGCATTTTAGCTAATCTCACCACCTTCCACATTGTGTGTATAGAATCTGTAATCCGTCTCAAAACTCTGTTTGAGGGATGATCTGTGCTCTTCCCTTCAATACATGCTGCAGCTGGTACACTGAGCCATTCTGGGTGCTGTTGAGAGATGTCCATGCTCATTTTTCAAACTTACAAAATACTCTTTTGTTCGTTCGTTCTTAACTCTTGTGACAAAATGGCTTCTCTATTCTGCTAGTTGAAAATGCTGCTAGCAGGGAGCCAGAGAAATTCAATGACAGCTGAAGCAGGTTTAAAGGCACTTCAAACTCCAGTCATCTGTCCTTTGCTGCTCTTCATTTCCACAGAGGAGGATTCATCGTGCTGCTGCTTTACAAGCTAGAGCTGGATACCAGAGGGGAGCACAATTTGTTTACAGCCCCAGTTTTGCCAACAAGCATTTGGAGCCATTTAATACCAGTTCAGTAGGCTTTCAAGTTGTTGCTGTTAATAGTGGGTCTGGTGACTTGAATGTAAATGTTCTTCTCTACAGCAGTAAATTTAATTATGGAAGTGCTGTCAAACCTTAATGGGAACCTGAAGCCCACATCTTTGCACTGAAAACATCCATGAGAATTTGCAGAAGGCAGGGAAAACTTATAGGTAGCAGCAAAAGGAGGATTTTGTGTGAAATACAATGACTTCTGACCTATTCACAGATGTAGCAAAGAAAAAAATAGTTCGATGATACTGAAAGAGATTATTAACGAGGGCCAAAACTCACAAGGTTCACCTGCAGGTTCAGAGATCATTTCTTGTTCTTGTCAGCTCTCAGAAGCTCAGACACTTCTGCAGAGCTCAAAGTATATAACACGCTGGATTTTTAAAATTAGTTTCAGAAACAACAGCCTGTCTTTTCAATTTCTAGTGCTTCCTCACTTTAGTCAGGATGAAATATCATTGGAAAAGCTCCTCTTATATTTCTCCAAGACTGCAATGTGGCAGGTTTAATTTAGCTCAAAATTTTAGGGTGTGACTTTAAATTTTAAAAATCTTTAAACCCAAAAGATTGCACACAATTGTCTGGGCCTGATTTTGCTCCCATTTTAGTCATTCCCTTGGAAAACTTCTCTCCTAGTCAGTGTCAGAGAAGACTTTTGGAGATTTTTTTCCCTTCTTTACTTCAGTTCTTTACTTGAAAAATTGGTGCCGGTAATGTGGAAGGTGGTTATACGGTTAACAAGTAGGAAAAAGGCCTATGAGCTGAAAGACAAATACAGATATTGATGAGACCACGTGGGGCAAAGACCAAGAGCAGAGTGACAAATATAGGAGTGGCAAAATACAACCACAGACCTGTTCCTTGGAGGTGGAGGACAGTCCAGCTGTCTAGCTTAAAAGGAAATTATAAAATAAAGACGATTTGTGGTGTGTCTCCATTCCTGCAAAAAATTAAGGATCATTTTTTTGCATCTTGTAGTAAGTGGTCAGCAGTAAAAGAGTTTAACATATATTTCCTGCATTTTGACCATGATTTTAACAGATTCCTTTCCAAGTACATAATTACAATTATCATCTGCGTATGACTAAAATATGCAGAATTGAAGGGTGAGATGATTCAGAAAATTAGCACCTGAAAATGCAAATTGGTCTTAAATCAAATGCTGTTAGGCACTAATCCTTCACAACTTAGTCAAACGTCCCTGTTAAATGCTGTTCAGTCACTTAAGTGTAAATGTCCTCAAAGAAAAATCTTTCTCCATGGAAATGATGCAAATCTATTAGAACCAAAACTTTGTGGTAGAAACGTACCTGTTCCAGTGAAAATCTTGGGAAAGATATCTCAGCTCAAGGTCAAACTCTCTGTTTAGGATGAAAGAAAGGTTTGTTTGTCACTTTCACCCACTTTCTGGTTTGTGTTTTATAAGCAAAACACCATGAAAAGTTTTACTTCTGTGCTTTTATAGAATAAGAAATTCCAGAAATCTTCCAAAGTTTTGCGGGAGTTTCAGTTTTATTCGGTCTGCACATAGCGTAGAGTTTTTATATTATCAGGAAGGAGAAGACATCAGTTGGAGCGGTGAGAATCAAGTTAAGTCTGCAGTTTACACACACACACACACACACAGAGACACACACTCTCTCTCTATATGTATAAGTAAGGCTTATAATAATAGTTCACATGCACTATGTGTGTTGTGTGTGTGTCCGTGTTTGTCTGTGTGTTTGTGTACATGTCTGTACACACAACGAAGTATGATTAACAAATACCAACAGATTTTTCAGTCATGACTTCGGAGCTTGAGAAGGCAGACTGGCCAATCTGTGCAGACACATGACAAATTTTAATCAAAACGCAATTGTTGCAATAACAGTCCTGCTACTTTAGGGTGTCAGTGCTGTAAAAAATTGAGCCTACAGTCTTGTTCTTTGCTGTGATGTATTGCAGTGTTGAATATTCAGCCTACTTCCCTAAGGGCAGACCTCCACCAACAAATGAACAACACAGTGCAACGCAGTGACAGCTACTGAAATATTTGTACATCTGCTGACCCAGGGATAGCCTTGTTTTTAGAAGGTTGGCAGCTCCTGACTCTCTTGATAAATCAGAATTATGCTGACTGCTTTGAAATGGACTCACTCATTTCCACTCAAAATTGTATACAATGGTTGGAAAGCTGACAAGTCACTGTTATATCTTGAGCGATTAAGTCCTAGTCAAGGATAACGACAGTAATAACTGGCTGACAAGAGAATCTTCCACATAAATAAGGGTAATATAATCAGCAGTGCTGTCAGCCTTCTTACATAGTTTCCTGCATGGAAATTTCAGCGCCTGAGATGAACAGAAATGAAATAAAAAGCAATCATGTTTACTACCACGCTCCGCATTAAACATCTGCCATACAATGGTATTGTTTGCCTGCTATTGGTTTTACATGATGGTACAGCAATTACTTGGGCATTGCTCCTCTGAAGAATTGTTACCCAGCATCTCTGAGGCCAAGGGCATAATTAGGATTTAGAAAACGATGACAAGCTTATACGAGTAGAAAGATACTGCCAAGTCATATAGATAAGCTACACATGTAAGAAATATTTATCCACATGTTTTCAGGCATAAATAAAATATCAGATGACAGCAGCCAGAAAATGATGTCTAGATTTGTACATTGCTGGTTTTCAAGTATGTCCCTAAATTTGATGCTGACCTGTGTCAGAGATGAATAGCATAAATGAGCTACACTCTGCTTCAGTGTGGCAATTTATGTGCTCCTATCATCATTTTTTATCACCAGAACCATGATAATTACCATTGGTGTCTCTGTGTTGGATCTATAACATGTCAAAAGAAGAAGGGAGAGCTGACACATGGCATGAGTCAAAAATAAGCATTCTCTTGGGGACAGAAAGAAAACCTGGTATTTCACAGCATTCAAGGAGTTTGGAAGTTCATTTTTAAATATATGTGTATATAAAATATTCCTTTTTACCAGCGCCATTAGAAATAGATAAATGGGAAGAGTTTGCAGGGCCAGCAGGTTACAGAGGCTGCATGTGGAAGTACCGGCTTGTGAAATGGATTACTACTTTTCCACAGTTGCCAAATGACTCTTTGGTTGCTCCTTTCTAGATGTTTGAGCCATTCACATTACCTTTACTCAAGACAGCAAAGTGAGTATTTGTGAGTTATGATGAAATCTAACACTGTACGTATTCTCATATATAGGCAGGACCTAAATACAACAGGGACAGCAATTTATTATAAGGGTCTTCATTAAACTCCGTTAAAGCTGATCAAGAGACTCCAACTGATTTTGCAGGGATTTAAAACTAGACACTAGAGATGGGAGAGAAAGAAGATCCTTGGCCCTTCCTAACAGGGGTGAAGTACAGACAGAAGTGATTATGCTGGGGCTGAGCTCCTTCAATGCTTCCAGACAAGTCTGAGGCTGTATTTTGGTGACAAAATATGACCATATTGTGCTGATACCTAGGCTGATACTCACAGAAATGCTCTGTCTGAATTACAAATATCTCCTCTTGATATCTGTTTCTCTGCATCCTCACTGAGCCTGTTCTGGGGCTGGGGGGGAGGTATTTGAGCTGATTGTGTGTTCTTCCAGTATATGCTACTGGGACTCAAAGCCAATTCATAACCGACAGAGAAGAGTGTCAATGAATGTCAATGAATGGAAGAAATCATTATTGTAATACCAGTTATTAGCCCACATCTAAGTTTCTTCCATGGCTTGTTACAGAACTCATTTTGCATGTGGCTCTGGTATCACCAACCCTCAGGAGACAAATTGTTTTTTTGGAGTCTAACTGCAAGTAGGCCAATAACGTTCTGTAGCTCTAAACATCAACAGAATTTATTGAAAAAAATATTTTTGCTTTAGCATAGAGAAGAAATGTTTTCCTTTGAAAAACGAATCCAGAGTATACCGTTTGGTAGGAGTGATACCATTCTTCATTGATCTCTGTTGAATGGTTAAAAAAGTAACATACTATAGGTCTTTTCCAGATCTATTAGATGCGCTGTAGAGCAACTCTCAATTTTCAGTTTGTTTCTGCAGCTTCCAGTAGCATTACACCATTTGCCCTTGGGGAGAAGAAGAGATGGTAACAGGGGAAAAAAAGGGAGAGAATGTGTCAGACAGGGAAGAGCAAATGCCTGCTTCCAGGTCCTTAAAGGAAATTGTTTGCATGAAAGCCATCTCCTCTATTAACATACTGAGCTTTCAGAAGTGAAGAGACGCTGGGGAGATGATATGAGAGCCTGGTGTCAAATTCTGTAGACTGTAAAACTTTATTTTGCTAGCGTTGGAGCTGGCAAGAAGTCAGACTCTGAAGTTAAGCTGGGTTAGGGATTTGTGAGGAGTTAAAATTCCAGCAATGTGGGAGACACTTTCTTTATATTTTCCATCCGAGCTGCACTTGCAAGATGCAGGCAGATGCTTACAGATGAATGCCTGCATGCATAAAATAAATACCCTCAGATTTAAAATTATCTATCCATGGATAGAATGCATTCTAACTTTGCACGAGTGAACATTTCCGTCTCTAGCATTCAGATGTAGAAGGAAGCCACACTTAGGCATCTGTGTTTAAATCATCAGTAGCTCTTTTGCAACAAATCAAAATGCAGAAGAAATGAGTGAGATAAGCACCAGAAAAATCCACAGCAACTGTCAGTTTTGTCCCATTTTCAGTTGAGAGAAATATGGGTTGCTGGATTGGGCCGGCAGTGATCCAATGGCAGATGATCAAAATAATTACTATACTTACGAAAATAGAAGAAAAATAAAAAATCTAATTTTTTTAGATTTCTCAGGCACAGGACATTGTTAACAAGCATTCTCAACAGCAAACAGCTTTCCTCTAACCAGAAAACTCTTGTACTTCATTAGATTGTACAAATAAGTGGGTAACACTGTCCATTTGCTCTTCTTACTGACAGCCAAGAATCACAACCATCAGATTCACAGAAGTGCAATGTCTTGTACTTCAAACTTAATACAATCTTCAAGTAAAGATTCTTTTCACTACTCAGTTTTATTGCACTGTGTCTATTCTTTATTTCTCCTTTGGTCTTCAGAGACCAACAGTTTTGTGTAAAAAAAAAGTAAACTAATCATTCTTGTTTGGTTTCTTTCAGTAATCACTTCAGCATTTTATTTTAAACACTTCTGCTAACCTGCAGTGTTATATATCCACAAAGACTGCTAGAGTGTTAGTATGGATTTTTTTTCTAAATCCTGCACCCAAACCTTGCCCTTTGCATTTGAGAGTCATTTATCACAGCAGAATTCATACCTGCCCATTTGCTGTCCCTACCCCTTGCACAACTATTTCTGAAGTGAGTGCTTGGCTCAAGGGAATCATTAGGAGTTTTATCCTTCATGTTAATGGACTCAAAACTTAGCTTTATGTTTTGTTTTATTTTGAATTGTTTTGTGTGCAATTGTATCCATAACCAGAATAATGTGGAGTAACAGTGGTCCATATGTTGATTAAGTTTGATTGGAGGAACTATGTGCTTCTAAGAAGAAGAAACTCGGTGAATTTATTTTAAAATCCCAATCTCTCTCTCAAATTTTTTTCTCTTTAGATTTTCTTTTTCCTTTGTGCACTCCATCACACTAAATCCAGCTGCAGAAGTAGATTCATCATTCCTACTACTTGTTATTTGCCCTATTTTTCTTTACAGACTGTAATTTATTAAAAATGGATGTGTATATCTGTTATAACAAATAACTTTATCAATAAAATCCCAGTGAAAACCCAGCACAGGCAGATCAGAAACAAGCCTCAGAAATTACTCAATTTTTGTTCTTCGGAAGATGTTTGAATTTGAGTTGGTGATGGCTGCACCTCCAAACCAACTTCAATTTCCATGTGGATGTTCTTCTAAAGAGCCTTCAGAGAAGTTAACGGGATCCATTTTATCAGGTCCCCTGATACTTTCAATTCAAGGTCCCAGTAGAAAATCCTCAAAAGCTCATGTCTCACTGCTGTTCAGCCTTACACTTCTTTTTTTTTTCTAGCATATTAAAAAATCGGGGGTACAATAAAGACAGGAAGAATAGGAGTTAGCTGAATATTTCAAATCTTATAAAATATTTGGCTCAGAAAGGTCTCCAGCTTTCTGAGGACAGTCTATTTATTTATTTTTATATTCCTCCCTCAACTGGCTTATTCTTCCACAAGGGGCACCCTGGAATGCTGTTCATAAAGCCACCAGCAGAGAATTTTTGATGCAAATGCTGGCAGCAGAAACATAAGCTTTCTCCGTTCTCCGCTGGGTTTCTCTAGAAGAGGGATACTAGTGAGCAAGAATGGTTTACATTTAAATATTTTCAATTTTATAGTTGGATTGGCATGTAGACACTAGGATAGAGAGGATGAAGAGGGAGATATCCAAAATGAAGACAGGTGAAAATATTTTTGTGAAGGTGATAATGAATATCTTATTTAAACAAACAAACAAACAAACAAAAACAACCCAAAACAAACACAAACCCTGCAGATAGAAAAACCCACAATGTTGGAGGAAAGACTGCTCAAGAGTTGCACATCCTTACAATAATTATACTGGTGCTATCATGGACACTACATTGTGAAAATGGAGATAAAACATGAGCAATAGATGTGGGACTTTTAAAATAAATCTCTAAAACTTTGGGTTGCAAAAGGTTCAAACTGTCCTTCGCACAATAAGAGAGGCAGTACATTAGTGCCAGCCCCTCGTTAGGACACTCTTCAGAGATCCCAGGTAATTCCTCCCCTCTTTTACAAGGGCATGAATTTGCGGGAACTCCAGTGAATATGTGGAGCCTGGGGGAGGCTATAATGGGTACAAGTGAAAAAAGGACCTTCTCAAAAAAAGACTCTTTCAAAAAGATGGTTGGGGTCCAAAGCATGGTCAGAAGTGCACTAAAGAAGTTGGTTCTAACACTGACAATCACAGAAGTAAGTCACTTGCTGTTACGGTGAGTAGCTTGCTCTCAAGGGATTTATTGGTGATGCATTGCTCATATCAAAGCTGGTAGGCTGGTTTCCTGGATACAGTCTTAAAAAGTTATTGATGGGATGAATTCTAAATAACTTTGTTGTTTCTAGCAAAGTAAACTTTCATCCATCCTCCAAACCACAGTTAAAATTTCATTTTAGTGACAGATCATTAGACATTCAGGAATGTTTGCTATCTCTGTATTTTGTCATGGACCAGAAAGAAAAGCCATATAATCAACGAATAACCACTTTCAGTAAGAGAACAGAAGTAGCTGCCATATATCCTGAAAGATCCAAAGTGCAGACAGGATCAAAAATGAAGCTCTTCTCCAAAAGTACCTTTAGCCTGAGGTTTCAGTATATTTCGAAGACACAATCAAGATTTTCAATGTGAGCTACTTCACACTTCACAAGAGAAACTGTGAGTAAATAGCAGAAGAAAGAATTTCAGAAATACGAAAAAAAGGAGAAAGCACAGGTTGTGTTACTTACGAACTTACTCTTTCCATTGCAGTGGACCAGAGTACTCGATGCTTTATAGAAACACAGAGCAGAGGAACATATGGTTTAAGAAATTTCCTGATGTTAATTTTCAGGTCTGACTTGCACAATAATTACCTTGGGGTGAGTAGAGTAAAGAGAATAAAAGAACAAACTAGGTGACCAGCAAACCCTGAGGCGTTCTCTGTCCTGTTCAGTTTCTGCTCCTGACATAGGTGCCACACTCCTGCAAAGGGCATCCTTAAGAAAATCTGCCCCACTGCCGCTTTTCTCAGCTATTTGAAAGTCACCATTAACTGGCGAGGCTGGACCACCCTCACAGTGGTGCTGACAAGCTGCAGTGACCAGCACAGAGCACAGTGCTTCTTTCTGTAAGAAATCCTGTCTCCTTTCCCATTGCACAGCCTCAGCAGAGACGAGCTTCAGATTGCCCTGGATTCTCCAACACAGGCACTGCCACGTCAGACAGAAAGCGTGGAAGGAAAAGGACGGTGTCCAGGACTGAGGAGCAATCTGTGCTCTGCACAACACCGTGCTGTCAAGGACCTCGTGCACCTACCGAAGAGTCTTATCTTCCCCTGCCAAGAAGACGTGCCGGTGTCTGCTCTCCTGGGAGGTAAAACATGCTTGAAGAACAAGGCTGCAAATTCTTGGTGGTCAATAGTAGGCTTTAAAGCCTTCCCAGGCTCTGTATTAAGATATTTCAACCTCAACATAGTGTGGAGGAACAATATGCTATAATAGTTGTTTAACAAATCACCCTAAGAAGTAATGCTATTCTATCCCTAGGAAAGCTTTTCACCATTTTGCGCAGCTTCTCACAAGCACTGACTAATTACAACTTTGATGTGCGCTGGCCTAGGTCCAAATAACTGAAATCCCACAGGATGCGCAGACTGTCATTTTTCAGAAGCTTGAGTTAGAGAAGCCAAAATGTCTGTATCTTCTTCTTCAAATTGGCTTCAAAATCTAGAGCCCAAGAAAGCCTAAGGGAAAACCACATGATAATACCCTCTTTTCGTGTCCAGTGGTCTAGCACACACATAAGACCTTATGTAGGAAACATTAAATACATGTGATAACTGTGATTAAGAGCAGAATTTTAGTAAAGCACTTTCAGTACCTTGTCAAGTTCTCTTCATTTATTTTATGTGAACATGGAAAGGAGAAGATTATATTCTCATAAAGGGTTTTGGTTGATTAAATTGCCTCCTTGGCAAAGAAGGAGCCCTACCTAACATTTTTCACTATAATGTTTCTAAAAATTATAAGAAGAAATGTGCTTTAGTCAACTAAGCTCTCTTGTTCTAAAAAACCTTCAGATGTCTAGAAGAGGCATTTTATATAAGTTTGTTAAGAAACTGATTGTCTGATATTCAAAATAAATCAACTTCTGGGGATTTAACTACCACAACAAAAGGTGCATTTATGTCAAATAGATTTCAAAGAGGCATGCCTGATCCGTTCTGTGTATTTAGTTTAATACTAGTGGTTTGGAGACTCAACACAATAGCTTTCACTTGGCGCTCGTACATATTCAGTTGCTATAACAATTGTTTTCCATTATAATTCATCTTGCCTGTTCCCTTTCAGATGGGTGCAATGTATGTTCCTGAGTCATGCTTTCAGCCTGCCCGAGTCTCCCACTGCGACGGTCAAAGGTTGACTGGGTCTCCATTTCTTGATGTCCTTGATCCCTGACAGGATGCCCTCTTTGGGCTCGCCATGGGTGAACGCAGGGTACCAGTCACAGCTCGGCAGCAGCTGAGAGAAAGCAGCAGCCTGCGGTACACAGGTCACGTTGGGTGAGGTATGAGGGCTACCCTGCTGTAAAGTTTAAGCCCTTATGTTCCCATGGAAAAACTACTCAACCTTTAAGCCTTTGAAAAACCTGCTCCCACCCAGCAGCAGCGAGTAGCCGCAGGTTAGCAGCTAAATGTGTCAAGGACTAGCTGTGGATTTAGCTTTCTGCATCCTCACTACAGTGCCTGGGAGGGGACTTTAACCATGGGTTTCATTTTCTGTGGTACAGAGTTGGGGACTGCTTTTCCTGTACTCCCCCAGCTGGAGGTGAGAAAGACCCTAGGATCAGGCACTATAGGGACAGAGGGATTTCTTTGGAGGTGGGGAGAGCGCTGGGAGAAGAGACCTGGCTATGGGGCATGATGGAAAATGGGAGCCAAAAGCAGCGCAGATGGGATCTAAGGAGAGGACAGTTCAGTAGGAGGGATGCAAAGGAAAGGCAACGTAGGGAACTGAACAAGGGAAAATGCCATGAGCGGGATGGCAGGGCAGAGCTAGTGTGGGGACTAGGGAAGCACAAGAGAAGCAGCCATCGGGGTTAGAGGCACCTGGGGAATAAGGGCCCTGGTGAATGGAAGATGGTCCTGTGGAGTTAAACCTGAGAAATGAACCCAAGATGCCCGCATTTCGGTGCTGAGCTGCTGCTGGCAAATGAAGTGGGGCAGTGCCGGGCAGGCAAGATCTCCCATGGTGGTGAGTTACTGCAGGACTTCCAGTGCTTGGCTTATGACCTTGCAGACTTCTGGCAGGTTCTTTTCCTTGTGTTGTTTGGATGTGGGCAAAGGAGATACTGGGAACAGAGGCTGGGGACCTCCTGCCCCATATACATGCACCAGAGGCATGAGCAGCATCTGGGACTGACCCCTGCATGCATGCAGAGGGTCCAAAACTGCTTCCCTGATGGAGAACCATGGGGTGTCATGCCAACAACCGAAAATAAAACAAACTCATGTCTGCTATTTTTAAAAGGTTAGGGATTCGTACACCAAGAAATGTCTCCCCAGAATCTGCCTGGAGACAGAGTGCAGTGAAGGCTGCACCAGACAAAAATGAGGAATTAGCAGAATTGCAAGCATGTGTATATTCAGCATCCCTTCTTTGAGGCACTAATGGACTGCGCTTTGGGGGCAGATTAGGGTTTTGTAGGGCAGAAAGCTGTTGTCCAAACATCTAATTTTGCCCTACTTTGAAATAGTTTTGCTTGCTGCAATAACTTAGAAAGAGATGAATGACTGAAGGAGGGAGTGCAGGCATGGGAAAGACGGTCTCACATTGAAATGCTTTAACTCCCACGAGAACTAAAATCTCCACTTCACAGTTGCCATTACTTTACCTGGGAATTCAGACTCTGTCAATGAGCTTTTGAAACCAGGGTGATCCAAGAGATTGTAATATTTTTAGGGCAGTCTAACTTCAATTTGGTACGGTACACAATACAATAGCAAGCAGAATAATCATGATGGTAAGTAACCTCCAGAGTATTGTCATCAGGACAAAGGTCCAAAGAAATGAACATTTATCTTCTTTTGCAGAATGAACAATTCAGGGTTTGGTGTAAGAAGACTTCTGTGAACTCTAATGACAATTCAAACTTATTTCAGGGACATTTTGTACCAAATGTTGTCTACAGAAAAAAAAGCTCACACTGTTGGTAATAGTACTGTGCAGGGAAAAAGGAACAAACAAAACAATAAGCTTCACTCTTCTCCAAGCCAGGGAGGTAGAAGCAGATATTTGATTACTTCAGACATATTAAAGCTGGAATACGTCTTTGCAATATCATCTCCATAGGAACAGAGATAAAATAATGATAGAAAAATAACAAAAAAAGTGGACACACAATCAGTTAAGAAGAACATATAAGGCAAATATGAGGTGCAAGGTGTCATGGATAATGGAGTACAGTGTCCCTATCTGAAAACGTTGTACTTTGGGATTGAAAAAAATTTCTCTTAAATGGAAAAAAACCAAACAATAACAACCTGAACCTCATATTTTCCAGCTTTTGTAGTTCATCACAAAATGGCATTTTTAGGTCATTCAATGGAGCTGATAGGAAGTATATGAGTAAGCAGTTCGAGAAGAATCAAAGAATATATTGAAAGGCAAATCCTTCCAAGAATATTCAGCAGTAATATTGCTTATTGCTTTGCGGTAAATCTAAATGCAGCTACTCAGCTATCCTTCTCAGCACAGCACTGCACTAAAGTAATTACATCACCAAATGAGCTTTTGAATCAAAAGTGAAAGGTTTACTGAAGACAACAACAAAGAAAGTGGAAGCTTCACTGGTGACTTTTGCATCCCGTTTTAATTCATTTGAACTAAATCCTGGCTCTTTTTTCTTCTTTTATTTTTTTTCCCCCAAAGAAGTTTTTGAAAGTAATTAACATACTACAGCAATGTTTCAAATCACCCATCTGGATGGATTTTGTTGTGTGGGTTTTCTCAGAACTATTAATTTAACCTTCTGCCACAGCAGTACTGTGCATATGCCTTGCTGACAAAAAATTTCCATTACCGCTTTTAGAGAGAACTGCTGCAAATGACCCCAAACTCTCATTTCTGTGTGATAATACTGTGTTTGTACGTTTACCATTAAAGACAGAGGGCTAGATTAGAGTTCTTGTTCTTTCATGTGGATTAATTTTCATTTATCAGCCCTGAATATCATCTGATCTTCACCCAGTCATTCAGTACTGTGAATTTCCTGCATTTCTGCGTAGCAGCTTTAGCCTTAACTATCCTTAGTAATTTCATATCCTCTGCAAAATTTCTTCCCTCACTATTTGCCCCTTTTTCTTTTTCATTTGTGAATATGCTAAGCATGACAAGTCCTACCATATATCCTTTGAGACGCTCAATAAACTGCTACAATGTTCATTTACTAATATATGTGCTTACAACAAGACAGAGACAAAAATTATTTTGGTTAATAGAGGGAAAACTTACTTAGCGGCTTTTTCTGAAAGCCCTCGTCAACCTTTTTACTTAACCCCAAGTATACCGGATTGACAGTTTCGCTTTACCAGTAAACTGCCATCTTCAGAAAACACTTATAGTTTTATAAGACATTCCTGTGACTCATCCCAAAAGTATCATTTCATCCATATTTATTAATTCCATTCTTCATTTCAGTTCCTTGCCAATCTGGCTGGTGCTGAAGTTGAAAGTAAATGGTTTGTCTTTCCCAAGACGACCTGAGTCACCTTTTGAGGCACTGGTGCCACATCAACCATTCTTTATATCCTGATTCTAGGGCTGGGTCAAGCAGCGGGTTATTTGCTTGGTAGTTTGGCAAGTTCACAAATCTGAATTTCTTTTAAAAAAAATAGCAGCTCTCAGAGGCTTGCATTCGGTTGATTTCTGATATGGCTGCTGTTGATAAATCTGTCTGACACAGCTCTCCACCATTCTCTTCTCTGCTGTTCCGCATCAGTGATAAATTCCCCACCTTCCTTTACAATAAATGAGGATCAAAGGTTTTCACCTTCATTACCTATTCATCCTACTGACTCTGGCAAGCTCTCTCTTTCTCATATGTATGAAGAAGTTTTGACTATTAGCATTTACGTCTTTACCAAGTTCCTCCTTCTATCTTTTTTTTTTTTGGCTGCTCTGTTGTTCATTGATATTTAATTTGCTACAATCCATTATCTTCCTCTCAAGTAAATACCACTTCCATTTTTAAGAGCGTAGGGTTTTTTCCCCACTTCTAATGCCTCCTTTACTCTTTTGTTCAACATTGAGGTGGGGGAATGGTCCTCTTAGGGCCTAAGTTTCTGGTATAACATGTTTTAATAGCATTTTACCTCATTACCTGCTCCTTCTAAATGGCTCTTTAACAAGCTTCCTCATTTTAGGGTAGCTTTTATTTTCTAATGTTTCGTTCTGCTGTGAAGGAGATTCTTTGTTTTCCCTCTCAGTACCACTGTTAAATCTCTATACCTTATGGTCAGAGTGTCTCTTCTATATATACGTCCTGAGACTCCAGTTCTGTGACCTGCTCAGAGCTAATAGGTGCTTGTCCTTTTGTGGCTTTGCTGACTCTTTGCCCAATAAGCAGACATTAATGGAGTGATTGCATATTGAAATTAAATTTTCCCAGGGTATATGAGGTATCTGATTTCTCCCAATGTTGGCCTCTGTTTCCTGCCCTGATTTGCCTCCTTCCAAAATGATTTTCAGCACAAGTCCCAGACCTTACTCCCACTGACAAGTCTGCGGGAGGAAGACAAACTGTGCTTAGAAACGTTCATCTTACCAAGTTCTCTACAAATCATCTCCCCAAAGGGAGATAAGCTTGAAAAACTGCAGAGTGAAAGGCAGATGATACAAATATGCAAAGCCTTTACCTCTTTCCTGCCTGCCAGAAAATACCTTCTTTCTCTGCCTGTGCTTCTGCTGCACTTACCTGATGCTCAAGAACAGCCACAAAAACTCTCACAACCCAGTTCACATATTTTAAGCCAATTCACGACTGAAGTGGTTTATTAATTTAAGAACATATAATTAATCAGCAATCAGCCTACTATACATTCAGGATGAATACCTGCCACTCCCTATATCCCACTGATCCCCATGCTGGTGAGAAAGTTCACCACAAGGTTGTGTACACACGTGTGAGGTGCAGGTCCCTACTTGCCTCACCCCGTAATCGACTAGCCAGTTGAATGCTACTCACAGCATCCAATGGGGTGGCTGATCCATCCTGCTGAGACAAGGTCGAGATGACAGCAGGGCAGATTCTGGTGGGTTTTGACTCCTGCTCTTTCCACTCAAATATCTCTGCTGCCGTTAAAAATTTTCATGCTTCTTTTATACTGTGTTTCAGCCTTACTCTTTCTTCATTTCTAAAGTTCCTTTGAAATTTCCTGGTTACATTTTGATCTGGCTGATGGCCATCTTCCTCTTTAACATGATTGGTTTGGGGCCAATGCCCCCCAGACAGTTTTATGTATTTGATACATGCATACACAGTGCACAATCGTACTCTTATCTTAAAAGCTGTGGTAATGCAGGCCACTTGCCAAGAGCATGCCATGCATGCACCCCACAAAAGCAAGTCAGAGATCTCTGGCTCTCAGTCTTGGCCTCTGCAAAGGAAGAGCAGACAGTGATCCATTACTACGCATATTTTCTAGAGGGCAGAGACAAATCAATCCAAGCGAGCACAGGAAATGTGCTTGCTTCCTTTTGCATCTCTCTGGACTATCCTGATAGTTATCTCAAACAGCTTTTGCTTTGATGTCCTACGTGAACTCAGTGCTCTTCCCCCAGTCCCGAGTAAGACTCTCCTGCAGATAAGTTGTTTTTGGCGCAAGGAAGAGAAGAAAAACTTCAAGTTAATTTGTGGTGTTCCTATGGCTTTTCTAACTTACACCATTTGGTTAGTCAGGAACGGTCAACGGAGAATGGAGGCACAGAAGAACTGTGTCATGGTTTAAACCCAGCCAGCAACGGTGAAGACGCAGCCATTCACTCACTCCACTAATTGGGATGGGGGAGAGAATTGGAAGAGTAAAAGTGAGAAAAAAATCTTGTGGTCTAAGATAAAGACAGTTTAATAGGTAGCGCAAAAGCAGCGCATGCAAGCAAAACAGGGAACTCATTCACTGCTTCCCATAGAGGGTGGTGGTCAATGGCTCAATGTTCAGATGGAGAGGGGTGATAAGTGGTGTCCCTCAGGGATCCGTACTGGGACTGGTGCTGTTCAACATCTTCATCAATGACATAGACAGTGGGATCAGGTACATCCTCAGCAAGTTTGGCGATGACACCAAACTGAGTGGTGCGGTTGACAGGCCAGAGGGACAGGATGTCATCCAGAGGGACCTGGATGAGCTAGAGAGGTGGGCCCGAGCAAACCTTATCAACTTCAACAAGGCCAAGTGCAAGGTCCTACACTTGGGTCGGGACAATCTTCGTTATCAATACAGGCTGGGGGACGATGTGATAGAGAGCAGC
>VYZM01001151.1:108323-150870 GCA_013398915.1 Dromas ardeola | reverse complement strand
GCCTACAAGAAAGCTGGGGAGGGACTGTTTGCAAGGGCATGTAGCGATAGGACGAGGGGCAATGGTTATAAACTACAGCAGGGTAGGTTTAGATTAGACATTAAAATGAAGTTTTTTACAATGAGGGTGGTGAGGCACTGGAACAGGTTGCCCAGAGAGGTGGTGGAGGCCCCATCCCTGGAGACATTCGAGGTCAGGCTTGATGAGTCTCTGAACAACCTGATCTAGTTGAAGATTGCAACCCAACACATTCTATGATTCTGTGATCAGCAGGCAGGTGTTCAGCCATCTCCAGGAAAGCAGGGCTCCATCACATGTAATGGTTACTTGGGAAGACAAACGTCATCACTCCGAACGTCCCCCTCTTCCTTCTTCTTCCCCCAGCTTTATATACTGAGCATGACTTCGTATAGTATGCAATATCCCCTTGGTCAGTTGGGGTCAGCTGTCCCAGCTGTGTCTCCTCCCAGATTTTTGTGCACTCCTGGCCTACTCACTGGTAGGGTGGTGCGAGGAGCAGAAGAGACCTCGACTGCTTAGCAACAACCAAAAACATTAGCGCACTAACAACACTATTCTCATCCTGAATCCAAAACGTAGCACTAGACCAGCTGCTAGCAAGAAAGTCAACACCATCCCAGCCGAAACCATGACAAAATTCCATCTTGTAGCTGTTCCCAGTAGGCTTCATCCCTCCCATGCCAAGAGGGAAAGTGATACACAGTCTGCCTTCAGTCACCTAATGCCACTGGGGATTTCTTCTCCATGAGGGGAGGTTTTGTTGGCAACTTGTCAGCTGAATCCAGCCCACTTTCCTCATGCAGATCAGGCATTGACATCTCATGCGTCATTCTTATGGCTAGTTCAGCTTTGCATACTCTCCAAGTTCTTGTGTGACAAAAACCTAGTGGTTTTCTGGTTTTCTTTTAAGCAAAAAATAGTATTCATAAAAATCTATGAACTCACAAGGAGAACACAGTGGGTTTTTTTAGATTCTTTTTCACTTATTTGATTCATAACATAGAAATTTAAGATGTGTGGCTGCAAAATTAATAAGGATTTTGTGACATGAAAAAAATGGGGTCAGTTATTATTGTAAACCTTGTGGCTGCCCACTGAGGAAAGTAAGGGATTACTGAAACAAAATGGTCAGTAGGCTGAAAATGAACTTGCAGTACATTAGTTGATCCACAGGAAATCTGGCAGAGGGTAGCTTGCTCCAAAGCTGCCTCACATTTCTGCGTGCACTGGAACAGAGAAAATCCTCTGAACTTTCCTTTAGAGACTCTTAACTTCCTTAGCAGGCCAGGAAAAGAACTGAAAAGACTGAAAAGAATTGCCTGCAGAAGGAGGAAAGCAGCAGCCATTAACACTGAAAGGAAAAGTTTTAAGCAAAATCAAGACACTCAAGTGGCAGAGCTTGTAAACCTAATTGTATTACCAAAAAAGGTACATTGTGGAAACAGGAAATAAACACATTTTTCGTAATCAAGTTTTCTCTCCATTACTATAAAATAATCAGCTTGATGAAATGCAAGTGGGACATCTATCTTCTTTCTTTACAAGGTGTTGTGTGAACTCCTCTCTCCTGCCAGTTAGTATTGATCTTCACTTCATGTTTCCTTTCTAACAATGAAGTAATAGAATCTGACACAATTTGCCGAAATAATTTTTTCATTAGACTGCACCAGACCTTGTCAATACCTTAAGATAGTAGGCAGTTCCTTGCTTGCAATGATATCTAGCAGTGTTTTCACATGGCTACAGCTCTTCATTTAATCTCTTTATAAAAATAAGATAGTCTGAAAAATAAATATGCTTTAGAGAAGGTTTCGGAGTTCAAGTTTCTAGCTAAGTGGCGTGGCATGTGGCTAGAGGTAAACATTAGATGATAAATTGCTTTGATATAATGTGATATTGAGTCTGGTTTTGAATTGTTGGAATTTTTGAGACATAAGCGAGATGTATCTGCTCTCCGAGACAAGCTAAGCCACATTTATATTAAAGCCAATTAAAAAAAGAGTAGGCAAGCTAGCATAACAACATTCTCTTTCTGACCTGTGCTTCCTCAGAAAATGTTTTCTTTTTCGTTGTTTCACAAGAGCTATAATTCCAACATAGTTTTAAAAATGAACTCATCGAATCATTGGTTTGATCTTCCAAGCTAAAGATCAGTGCTGGGCCTATGCACAGGTGCAAATACCCTTTCCATTCTGTAATTTCTTACAGGGAATTTCTGTTTTCAGGGATTTTATTTATACCTTTTCCTTCCTTGTATACTTGTCTGCTTGTAATTCTGTCTTTTGTTTTATAGTCAGCTTGTAAGCTCTTTGTGGACAGAAATTGTTCTTTGTCCTGAAACTGGGCAGTGTCTGACTCAAATGGATCGAGGTCTAGGACTAGAAACACTGATTGCATGGTGCAAAGCCACCAGACCTTCAACTACTCTCATCTTACCGACTTTCCCAAGCACCTCAGAGGCAAGGGGAACAAGTTTTGTTGGGCTAACTCAAGTAGAATTGATACTGTTTTGTTCTATGTGGAGGCACCTACTTCTGAGATAGACAATAAAACTTCCATACCGGTCCATTGCAGACAGTGGATACAGATAGGATCTGATTCATTTGACAAAATGATGTTATCTGTTTTCAAATTATATTAATTTCTTCCTGGCTCCTACTGGCCTTTTTTATGTAGATCTGCAGCGACTACAGAGTCTAAACAGGCTTATTATATAGGTGCCTGCGTAGATGTACATCTATATCATAGATCTATGCAAACACCTATGAGTGTAGGTCCTCACACTCACTTGAGTGAATGTCACACTTTACGCCTTTGTTAGTATCTGCCTGCAAATGCAGGCAGTTCACATTCTTTAATTTCGAACCTGCCAGAATAATGAGTTCAGTTTTTCTGCTCCACTATCCCAAATTAATGAGGAAAGACTAAAACCATGACATGGTTGGTCTGACCTAATCCCAGTGGAAGGATGGAAAGAAAGGTCAGCTGCATTTTTGGCAGAAATATAGTAAAGGCGGCCCTTTGAACACACAGGTGCATAGAAGGTCCAGCATATGTGATGGAAATAAATGCTGTTTTTTAGAGTTTGACCCAGGGACTCACTGATTTCAACCGAGACCATTTCCACTGACTTCAGTTGGTGGTGGATCAGGACCTTTAACATGGAGCATCACAAGTTCCCAACGCTGCAGCTGTTCATGACAAAGGCAAGACAGAAAAAATGAGCAAATAAAAAGAACTGATCATATAAATTTACAATATTCTTAAATTAAATAATAACAGTACTAGGCCTGTAGTAACTCCATGGTTTACTTGTTAGGAATCTGAAACACACCTGAAGTTATGCCACACAAATTTGTGCACGGAAGGTAGACCGTCATCATCTGTTCCTGACATGATGCAGAATCTGTGTGCTTTTATAATGCTAGTTAACACAAATGCATAAATAAACAAACTTAAAAAAACCACAGCAGTTAAGAAGTCTTGAACACGAATGCATATATGTGTAGTTATGAAGTGTGCTGGTCAAGATTTACCCAAAAGATCAAAACCAACATAAAAACAGCCTCAGTAATTACTTTGGCACTGAGACACAAATGGATATCGAAAAGTTTCTAAGCAAGTTTATAACCAATTCTGAACGTAACCAAAGGACAATTACACACCATACCAAGCCACTAATAACCTCACAAAAGCATGAGAAAATTTGAAAACAGAACACCATTAGGGGAGTCTTCTGAGTAAGAAACACCAGGTATACAGAAAAAAGCCTCTAAACATACACTTCCACAGGAATCTGTGAAAATTAAGAGAGAAATGTAGCTGTAAGGGAGGGTAGTAATACAAGAGTTTCCACTTTATTCTGTATTTTCTTCTCAATGATGGAAGTCTATCCCCATCCATCCGTACTACCCATGTGTTCACTAAGCTATTTCCATGACAGATAAGTAGACTTCCTAATCATTTCTATCCAAAGTTATTGTTTTTTCCTCTGAAGTCAAACTATTCTGTAAAAAAGTCAGTGTTAATAAAGGAGTTAAATTAACTGCTATTAAGTGAATTCAAGCAGCATGAGTCTCAAGAGCAGCCTTCCAGATCAATTATTTCCTCTTTAGGTTGTTCAATTGTACTTGCATCATGGTAGCACCAGTATCTACAGCACTGCCAAAAGTCACAGGGTTTATCTTCAACTTATTATGACTGCAATTTTTCCTTTGGTTCCTGAAATAGTTTATTGGAAAGTTTCAACAGGCAACCACACAACCCCAGTGGCCCTAAATGGCTATGCCTTTAAGCAGTCTTAATAACTGGCAAAAATCAGAATATGTAAGGTCAGTGTCTCCATTAAAAAAAAAAAAAATAGACACACGCTCACATCTTCAAATACAGCAGCAGATACTATTTCAATAGCTAAACTCCAGACTTTGTGCTGGATCTTAAAAAAATAAAAATAGAAATTTATGGACTAATGTAACCCAAACAACACACCCACTTACTGGCAGCTTTCCTTCATCTACAAGAAATTAGACCCTTTATGGGAAGTATCCTAATTTTGAGGCAGACCAGCAATGAGAAACTAAAGCAATGTTTCTGATTCTGTTGAATATATTAAGACTAAGTTTGCAGCAAGCTAGCTTTCAATCAGAGGTGGTCAGCTGAAAGGTATCATTAAAGAATAAAAGGAAAGGTAAAATTAGCGTAACATTATTTAACTCCACACATGATTGTAAGCCGTAAATTATAAATGTTCCTTTCATTTCAAAGGGAATGCGAACAAATCATTCAACAAATCATTTAAAAAATTATACAAAACTGAAGATTGTCAGAATCTTTTGATGAACTAGATTTTTTGCAAAACCATAGAATTATTGCAACCAAAACTCTTAATGGACATAGACCCAAAAAAGCATCTCTGGATGTAATTTCTAGGAAAATTGGCTGAGAAAGGAAGAAAAGAGAATAGCAACCTGATAGGAGAAGCTGCCAGCAAGTAACTAATCCTGCTGCAGGGTTGGTTAAAAAGAAATTGCTTATTAAAACTGTGTAATCTAAAATGAATTACTATAATTTTAACACTATTAACAAGACTTAAAAACATTTACTGCATTAGTTTATCTTATGCAGTCTATGTATTGTATAATATTTGTAATTAAGTATTTCTTCTGAACTTTTTAATCTATATAGAAACTATTAAAACAAGCCAAATGAAATAAAATGTTGACATTAGACCTTTGTACTTCGGTCATGCCATAGTATGTGCCAAAGCGGTCATTCTGAAGACAAAAGGGTAAGGAGTCAGCTCATTCAGGAAACAAAGGCAGGCATGAGTAATTTAAATGTTAAATTAACACATTAAAATCAGTGTAAAGTAGTTGCACATAGTCATGGAAAGATGCCCAAGAAAAACTTCGGTATAGTCAATCAGTTAAAAGGGTAAGCAGAAATGTCACCATATGAAGAAAAGAGAGATCAAAGATTTGTTACATCAGGACATCTGTTTCTTTGATCACAATTTAAGAAATACAGTGTATCACTCTGAAAAAAAAAAAAAAAGGATTTGTGTAATTCTGGGTTTCACCATTAATCTAATTTTCTCATGTATGCAATGAAAATAAGCATGTTCTTGCAATTGGAAACGTCCAGGAAGAGAACGCTCCAGCCAGAAATGGGAGCTGGCTTTCCTTTTTTTTGCCTCTTTTCTTTTTTTGTGAGTCCTATTTTTATTTATTGCAAAACACATTGAAGAGTGCCTGTTATGCCTCTGTATAAATTAGAATTTTTGAAACTATAAATTCTTTTACAGAATATAATTCCTTGTTTCCTTAGCTAGTCTTAATCTCTCACTCTATTACACACTTACACTAGATTATTTTTTAAGTGTTCAGTTTAGTTTGACAAGAAAACTGGAATGAATAGTAAAGGCGTTATTACTTAAAGACTGTTTTCTTCCATTTAATTGTTGTATCATCCTAGTTTTTTAGATGGGGTAGAGACAGCATGTTAAAAGGTTTCACCATTAAAAACACTGAGAAAGATTCCCCCATATTTCTAACTCTGAGAAACTGAAACTCTGAAGTCTCTTCACCTGGTTAGCCAGTAGCCTGAATGGGATTCAGCTCCAGATGTAGACTCCAGTTAGTCTATTTAGATTACTCCAGATGAAATTGAGACGTCTATATGCGAGTTAAAAGTTTAAAGATCCCATTGCTGCTGGTGGAGTCTAAAGGTCTCAGCCTCAAGTAAATGTATAGGCAGTTATTTAGGAATCCATTTCTTCATTCCTTTCCAAATGAAATACCACCAGTGCCCAGATTAAAGTCACATCTAAATATATTTTTGTCATTCATGCCCACGTGAGAGACAACACTTTAAGACTGTCTGGTTTATGAATAAATAGCTGCCTTCATGGTCGTGCTCAGTGAGATGTGCAGATGTTCACAAACCTTCCTGGCTCAAAGGAAAGCAGGATTAAAAGAGCAGCTTCCGTAGCCTTGTTAAGGCACTGTTTGCTGGTCTCGAGAACAAAGCTAGGAGCACTAGATCTGATGGCAACACCGACACCTGCTCAGTGGTTTCAGCAGCTTTCTGTGTCTCGACTGCACCTGCAAATTATCACTCAGCTGCTGATGGCAGGTTTAAGAGCAGCTGTAGCCTACAGTCATTGTCTGGTGATGCTTTTGAGCCACCTTAATCATCAGGATTTGTAATAAATTCAAAACCAGTCCCCCATTAGTCACCCAGCTCCTGGTATTTGGGAAGTTACTGCTTTTCGAGCCCTCCTGCTGGGTCCCAGTCAGCAGCCAAAACCAGTTCCACCGATCGGTTATAGAGAATCTGTGTCTCCAGTGCTGTGACCGGTGTTTGCCAGAGCAGTGTTTTTCAATAAGCTGTGTAAGCATGTTCTTGAAATTCACCGCATTAATCATGTTGCATTTTGTTTCTAGGGCAGCACAATACAGGGGTGGTTATGGAATCAATTTTGACAAAGGGGAGAAAGTTCAGTCTCAGAAACTCCAAAATATTAGCATTTCCCAAGAACATTAAGTAAGGCAGTTTTTTCCTTACACTCCAAATCTAAAAGAATGTTTTGTTTCATGAAACAAAACTCAAAGTAAACGTCATTTGATTCATATATGACATTCAAGAACTCTGGATTAGCTGCATTTGAAGCCTGCAGCCTCTATAGTAATCTTTTTGCTAGGGCCTGGGCCCAGACTCTTCTGTTCTTGCAGGAGACAGAACGAACATATAAAATAATAGAGACCGTGACACCTCGTCTGGGTGGGGAGCAGGTCCAAGCCCTGCAGCTGTCCACAACTATTATGCACATTTCTGTATCTTACCTAAGGTTCACATTATTACCAGTTCCAGCCAACTCTGTTGGCATCTCAAATCGTGATGACTTACAGCATCTAAAAGAAAAATGAAGTTTCTAGAGCAGCACAGCTAATAATACTCCCAAGGAGGATTTCGTAAGGCTTTTTTTTTTTTTCCAAAAAGAAAATTGCAATGCTATTTTTTTAAACGCAGGTTCTGCAAAGGACACTCTGTAATAGAGAATTAATTCATTCACTTAAAATGCCTGAGATCTGCCAAATTATGAATTAATAATGATAGCTGGTCTTTTATGTCAAATCAATCTCACCACTTCCCCTCCCCCAGGAAAGTTCATGACATTTTCTTATCTGCTCCAAGTGAATTCACTGGACTTTAAGCACGCAAGTTCAGCAGTGGGCATTTTTGAACGCTGCATTGCCTTTCTCAGAAAAGTGATAGTGAGGTCTGTGGCATTCATTTGTTTGGGCCTGGTTACTGGGGTCTCTGGGCTCTTACTGTGTCCCTAGTGAGAACATTTCCAGTAGCTTCAACGATCACAGGATCAAGCAATTAAGACTATAACAATACAGGGGGAAAAAAAAACGTGACTTTTGGTAAGAGAAATAAACTGCGTGTTGTTAAAGTCTGCAAACTGGAGCAAGGAGAAAATCAAGAAAGAACAAAGACAGTCCATCATCCAGCACTGAGTTTCAAAGACTGACCTATCCAAAGGGCGAGTGAAAGAGGACTTGGTTTTATTAGGGCAAACCCAGCCTGCACAGAAGAAAAGATATTCCTGGGTCTTATCCCTCTGAGAAATCAAGCGCAAAGGTCCAGACCCACAAAACAAGTTGGGGACAGTGAATCCCAGACTGTAACCCTAATTCTCCTCTCCCTTCACCCTAAATGACTACTATACTCCGTTTAAATATAAAACTTGCAGTCAGAGTACTCACTTTTTCTTCCTCTTGGTGTCCATGTAACGTAAAGCATGGGCATAATCCTGGGAACAGGGGCTCAAGGACCCCCAAAAATCATTCATTCACCCATTTCTGCCACAAAAAATGTAGACTTCAACAAAAGGAAGAAGAGAGATTGCCCCTACCCAGGACTACCTACAGACTTTTTCCTTAATGCATTATGTAGAGGTAAGGTTCGAGCCTCTGAGAGAGCAGAGAGCTACGCTCAACCAAATAACCCCACCTCCTTCGCTAACACAATACAACACACCTGCTAATTACCCCCTACAACCACATTTCCTTGACCACCACCCTAGAAACAACCTGGGATCCTCCCCCCGTTGCTGCATCCTGGTGGCTGACCTGAAGCTTGCCCTGCTGACTTCACACCCTATCAAAAAACCATCTCGTGACCCCACCAGGGCAGCTGCTAGTGCCTGAGAAAACAGGAGGAGCTGCCTTAAAACACAGCACCACAACCACTCAAAACAATTTGGGCTTTTTTTATAGCATATTCTAAAAGAACTGGAAGGACTTGCTCTATGCTTAACTGGTTTCCAAATACCTATTGCCTGTTCCTCATTAGTACACATTAACACAAGCTGGGTAGACAACCTGGCGTTACAAAGGACACTGAGGGATTATGAGCTGCCACGGTTTGTAAAATGTAAATTTACATTTGAGTGCAGGCAGGGGACATCAGACACCTCTGTTCCCCCTGCAGGGGTTTTTAGAAATTACACAATATCAGATCATGTGGTGGAAAATGCTTTCAGGTCTGGAGCATGAGGTAAGGACTCAACCGAGCAACACAGAACACAAAGGCGATCTACTTCTGAATGACTGGATGGAGCCTGGCTCACTGAGAGGGACATTTTTTAAATCCTATTGTGTGTTTAATTGATGGCACTTTCATATTCACACATGTGAAGTCAATGGCCTGGTAAGCATTTGATTCATTGTGAGTTTCACCAGTGAAAGAAGAGCTATTCACTGCTCAGCTTTGGCAGATTTAGCTGAGGTTTCAGCAAGGGGTGACTGCAATGTACATTCACGTACCTGAAAAAGCCTCAGATGGGTTCCAAAATAGAGTTCACGTTTTTACTTCCAGTGTTGTTTTCTGAGCAGGTAGGCAGAAATGCTCAAAGAGGACTCCCTGCAGGACACGGGTTGTTTTGCCTGCCCTGATCCCAATATTTTGTGGAAGGGCTGAGCAATGAAATCTTCAATTAGTTATGTGAAGTGCTTTCTCACTTGCTGAAAGTAGTATATTGCAAGAGGTCCTGCATTTAACTTCGCACATATATATACAGATGAAGGATGAGTCTACCCAGCAAAATGAAGGTATGATTCCAGCTCATTTGACTGCCTTTGTTCCCAGTGCTCAGACAGATAACAGTAATGTTTGAGTTTTAGCACAAAATGATTTCACTGTGATGTACGCTAATATGTTTTTCTGTGCATTTGATAGGTGCTGAGCATGTACGAGTACTCAGTCGTAGCTGAGCCATGGAAGCTTGATTGCGTGTGGGAGCCCTGTGCAACAATGGCATCGAAAGCTGCGGAGTGAGGGTGGCATGGCACATCTGCTCAGTGCCAGGGCGTTTGGTCCTTGATGCTCAGCCGATAATGAATCCCATCATATCCTCCTCACCACGCAGTGTGGTGAAGACACCAGCTGTTCTGCAGGGTAGGCGTCCCCGTCGTTGTGTGCCAGGTTAGGACAGAGCCTTCTCTGAGGGGTGGTGGGAAACACCACCTCGAGCTTTGGCTGCACTGACAGCTACTCTGCACCGGTGGACACGAATACCCACTTTACATATAAATCTCACTATATCCAAAGCCTGTGTTGTTTATTTTCATTCAGTGACAGGAAAAGGAATATGATTTGGCTGTTTGAGCTCAGGTAGCATAAATCACTGGCTGATGCACATGGTGACAATTGAGCATCTTGCCGTGTCAGGAAGTCTGTGGGGAATGACAGGTAGAGCTGAGCCTGTTTTGTACCAGGGAGCCTCTGAAAGCTCTTCCTGTCTGTTTTCCTATGAGGCTGTGCTGCTTTGAGGACACATTGGTAAGGGATTTTGCAAATGGTGACAAAGTACAAGTTGCTTTAAAATGCTGGATAATTCACTCATCAGCATACAGACACAAATGTCCAAATTATCTCATACTCAGATGAAAGATGAACACCCTTATTATGAGAAAGTAATTGATAAAAAGTTCACTTATATGGTGGACTCAATGTATGAACCCAGCCTGACAAAATGGATATATAGTTCCAGTTACAAGTAATGGAATTACTACTGATTTCAAAGTATTTCAAGAGAAGACATCCTTGTGATCTGAATACATACATAATCTACAGCTATAGATCTATATCATACTGCTATGTTGTGCAGAAACTCAGATTTGCACAACAACATTTAATAAATACCATCTCTTGGCATTATCTGGATTGTCATATACTTTGGACGAATTTCAAGCCTTACTTCATTTAGTTTTACAGTTGCTAGGATGCACAGAGGCACTGTGGAGTCACTGCTCTCTTTCTGGAATTCATCTAATCCCCCCCAGGTAAAACAAATGTCACAGGTAGCGGCCAGGTCCTCCTCCTCTGAAATACCTCCACTGTGCGTTCGGTGTCAGGAACCAGTGCTGACCTGTGCTGAGGCATTTTGACCTTCTTTTGATGTTGCAATGATATTTCCAGCACCCTCGTTAAAAAGCGTGGGCTCAGCTCAGTTCCTGAGCCTATTCCAAGCTGGAGAACACATCATTTCTCCACCAGAACCTGCGGTGGCCTCCACTATCAATTTACTAATTTCACATATCTGATTTCAAGGTCTTTGCCTCATTAGAAATATTTCAGATCTTCAAGTGGAAACCTCTCTGACAACTGACACAGTTTGGATATATCAGGGAGTAAATCTTCCAGGCCCAGACTGAGGGATCAACCTGAAACTACACAGATCCATAGATGCATGTTATGAGTCTCTCCCACTAATGCTGTCTTGTGGATTGGATACATATAGGACCAAAGGGAAACTATGGCCCATGGAGGAGATAAGAAAATATAAAGGAAGAAATTCTATCTCTACAAATCACTCCATTAATAAGGTGGAAAGATTTGGTCAGATCTCCACAAATACCTGGAAAACTGCACAGGCACATAAGACTAGATGGGAATTTTGCCATCATCATGTCCATTTTCCCAGGCACATGAGAGAATCCTTTACACCTTCTACCTTCAGGCCTTCCGTTAGTGATTCCTCTCCTTCCGGGTCCTCAGCTGCCAAGTCTGACTTTGCCCGTTTCTCATGCAATGATCTCCCTATTATCACACAGAGGGAATTCACAGCATGGAAGAGTGCTTGGAAAGAGGTAATGGGACTTTTGTTTATGCTCTCCTGGGGGGATTCCCCTGTAAGCAGGTGTAAATTCTCTGCTCAGTAAGGGCTACTGCTGCAAAGTCCACAGGCAATAATACCACAGTGGTTGACACATCCATTTTCCAGATACATCCAAACTCCAGATGGCTAGAATTTCCTGTGGAGAATGATCTCTGTAGGTGTGTCTATGGTTACAGCCTACCCTTATGCAACATTATAGACTGTAGGCATTGCTAGTATCAATGGTGGTAATGTCTTGCTCTTTCACTGCCAATTCTCAACTTGCAAAACACAGTGCCTGCAAATTACCCTTGATTTGTTTGCATCATTTAAAACAAGCAAACCTCCCAAAACACAAGTCAACATGTCCATCTTATTTATCACTGCAGTTCATTTTTAGTTCAGCATTTCGTAAACTCTAGATTTGCTTTCATTGCTGTCAGCACAGCGTAATGTCCCACTATCATACTATTTATACCAGAAATGAAATTACCAAAGGCTAAATTTGAAAAATGAAAGTTGGATAACTATACACTTTGATTAGCAACCATAAAAGGTTGCTCATGAAATAGAATGGCCTGGAACATCAGTTTCACATTTCCTGATATCACAGATGTCCTGTTACTATACCTCTGTCAGCAGATACACCAACAGCAAGGCAGCCTATCAGGCTTTATAAACTTGCTCCCAAATCTGGATTAACAACTAATATGATCATCATGTAGAATCCAATATAAGACATAGAGTCCCACAATTAGTTCGACCAACCAAATGCAATTATTTGCAAGAGAAGAACCTGTTAGACACAAGCCAGTATTTCTGTACTAGCCAAACATGAACAGCTTCCTCAGTACATCAGATGCCTTAGCATTAAGGAAAGGACAAAAATAGCTATAGTTATCCCAGGGAGAATGATAGAAATTTCATTTCAGATTTGTATCTTAAATTCTCAATTTCAGTGAATTACAGATGAGCAACGACTGAGTCTATTCTGAGGACCTCTGTTATGCGCTGCAGTCCAGAACTCAGGAGTGAGGTGTTACTGACCCAACTGAAAGCCAAATTTGATCCTCTCTGGCAGTTTTAGCAAGGGGGAAAATGACAGCGAAAGTTGTGACTGGAACTCCTACTTCTTACTTGCACTTACTCTTGCCATGAGGCTTGCTATTCGGCTGAAGGCTAAAATCTCTACAAAATCTACCTGTTTTTCTTATTTCTACTGACATGTTGGTAGAGCTCCCCTGCTTCACTATGTATTCAGCCTCTGTGTGTTTATTAACCACTAGCAGGGATCACTCCAGAGAAGAGACTCTCTGCAGTACTTACATGAAACAGGGCTCAACAGGATGAGGTTTAAATTCTACCAGATGAGCAATATTAAAGGACCACCACTGTGTGGATGCAAATGGTTCCATCAAGATAATACTGCAGAAACATGACTGGAGTAGAAACTCCATACTCATATCTCCATGTTTGTATTGCTGTGGTTCAAGAGTCACTGCGGTTTTGCCCAGTGTTGATGGCTGCACTGTATTCCACTGCCTTAGGGTGAAGCAGCCTCCAGGTCCGGTACCAGGTCCAGCACGCAGGACTGCTCTGTTTGCTCAGAGCTAAAATTCACTAGTAAAGAGGCATAAAACACTGCTTGGCTGTTGTTCACGTTATGTCTTGCCTGTAATTAAATAGAGAACACAGGTTTCCAGTTTGGTCAATCCAGTCTTGACATAAGCAATACATTCATTTTAACTTTTTTTTCCCCAAAGTGAAAGATTAAAATAAACACATAAGACCCATTCCCTCTGAGCTATGCATTTATCTCGTTTAATGGTTTCAGAAGCCGCATTCCTTTCTCCTCCTTCTCCTTCTCCCTTCAAAATCCAATCTTGCTGCTAGGGATTGATTTTCTTCTGTTATTTCCTAATGCTCTGGATAGTTAAAACTGAAGTGCTATTTCTACTTGGTTTGATTCTTCTCTTTTTGAATTAATGGAGTCTTTTCAAAAGGTAAACAGCATGACTATTTAATAAAAAATACATCTAAATTGAAGGACAAAGCCAGGAAGTGTGACAAAAAACCTTCTGATACTCCAGGACCCACTACATCAATTGAAATTATTTAACCACAAGAATTTGTTGTGGGATCTTGCAGAGCGTGTGGATACAGAGTCTTGAAGATAATTTCACTCATTTCCCATAGGGCAACAGATCTCAACTTAATAAGATTGCTCCGAACAAAAAGAGAATAACAAATGCTGTTTTTACTAACAGACTGAGGAAATACAGGATAAATGCTTGCAAGTTATACTTGACACAGATACAAAAATAATAGGCAAGAGAACATTTTCTTTGCTTATGTATCCAAGCCTCACTTTATTGAGATCCTGGTGTTTTTAATAGGTCAAACTGAGTTTAAGTTATTCCCTGTGCCTTCATGTTGTATTATTTTGCATTCAATATTGGGCAGCAAAAGCCTCCCAAGGAGAATGTCAAGGCGAGTGGTTCGCCTCCCATCCAGGGAGAATTTTGCAGTCCTGATTCATTCTGACAATGGTGCGCACATCCTCTGGGTGAGGTGGGGCACATCCATCAATAATTTCACCAGGGTCTGCTGCTTTCAGCCATGGACATGCAGTTGATTAAGTTTACAAGGATGTTTCAGTGTCCCATTGGATTATGGTAGTAAATCTATAAGGAACAACTAGGATCAGCTGAACCGGCTTCTGTCTTAAAACACTTAGTATCTTTTCTTTTCCAGAGTGGGGAAGAGCAGAACTGGTGCGTGTCTGTCCCACACTTTCTCCAACCCAAACGCACATCCTCTGCTGGTTTCCCTTGATCCCTCTGCAGCTATAGAGGTTCTTCATTACCTCCAAGGCCTGCAGAAGGGACAAATCCACAGAAGTCCTTTTCTCTCTCTGCCAGCACCAAACTGACAAGAACAGACTGGGAGGGGGGAGCAGAACCATGTGAACACCACCCTCTGTTCCTCTGGTGACCCTTCTAGTACCCTAAAACAGGGCGCACAAAGAAAAAAATGAAGGAGGGACATACATAGAAAAGAAATAATGATTTCTCTCTGACATGTTTGCAAAATATAATTGCTGTATATATAGTATAGGCCAAAACTGTGTTTTCTACAGCTAAATTAAGAAAAAATATCCATATATCTGAATCAAAAGGAAAATACATGAAAAAGACACTTAAAGTTACATGACAGCCACACGTCTGGAATCTCCTAACTTGGTTTTACATTAGCAATACTTTGCCATTCCTTTTTTTTGTGTTGACTTATACAGACACAGAGTCCAACCCTTTCCTACACAACTTGTAGAAGTAAAATTAATTACATATGAAACTCATGTAATGCATTTGCAACCATGAGGGGGACTGTACTTGCAATGCAATGTGTATACATATAAATATCCCATCCCTATATTGCATTTTAAATTTACAGGCCCTGACTGCCTGCAGAAAGATCAGACATCGAAGACTCCAACTCACAACCCCAAGCGCTGATGCATTCCAGATAAACGCTGGTATTTTATTCTATTAAATATAAAAGTTGCAGAATGAGTTGGTCTCTCAAATATTTTCTTCAATTGGTCTAGAAGCATTTGAAAAGATCATAATTATTTTTCCCTTGTGTTGAAATCATTGTCTTCACACATTTGCTTTAAACCATGAGTAGTAATAGTAATGGACAATTTGATAAGCCAGCTTTTTTGTTCTAAAAGAACACAATCAAATATTTCAAATTAAGTAATTTTCCTTCTTATACTGTCTTTTATCTTCTAGAGAAATGTAGTTCTCCTCAAAACACTGGCAACGCATTACCACAGGAATCACATTTTATGAACTCTAATTCCTAAAAACAAGGATTCAATGCTGTAAGGAGCTAATCTCACTAGAGAGACTTCAATTACATCCGACAGAAAGCAATTACACGTGTCAGAAAACAAACAAAATTCTTTTCCCATGAGAATTTCTGACATTTTGATCTTTATTTTAATTCCATAAAATGTCAGTTTGGAAATATTCAGTTTACTGTGATGAACTTGAAACAGTTCCTTTCAGTAACACTGAAATAGTTAAATAGATTATAAATATATTAATGAAATAGTATTTACGTTAATGTCATATAAAACTGAAAAATCCGAACTCTCAAACGAAATTTCATCAAAATCAATATGTGGATATATTTAAATTTCAATGACATTGCGTTTTCTGAAAGACATTTTTTCCATGCCCAACAACAAAAATAGACCATATCTTCTTATAGGACCAGGATGGATCCCTGAAAGGAGTAGGCATTAAGCTAGAGCTGGCACCTGGTTTACATGCTTAATTTTAAAATCTGAATACTCAGAACCCATACTCAGATGCTGCCCAGCCTTGGAAGCATCTCAGTGCATTGAGAGCTAAGTTTTCAACACCGCTGTTTCTCATGCGCCTCAAACTGCCTCAGCGTGGATGGCAGCTGGAACATAACTTTCATCTAAGCTCACCTGTGATACAGGAACAAGGTGTACTTCCACACATATTGCTTCAGAGCCCCGACACATTAGGTGTCCTCAGAAATTGCCACAAGTTTTGAATAAGGCTCTATATGTTGCTAATCACTTGCTGCTCTCCAATATTTCAGTGCCTGTAGCATTTTTCTATGATTGGAGAGACCATGGTTCTATACTGTCTTCTGCCTGAAGGGAATCAAATCTACATTTTCTGTATGAGTCTCCTTATCGCTAAACTACGAACTGCTTTGGGAAAGGGCCAGACAGGCCCACTCTACATCTTGAAGAACAGGAGAGGCTGAGGGAATTCAGTTCAAGTCAGGCTTGGCTTACAGTGTTAGTAGAGCCTATGATTCTCCTGAGATGAGACTGTGGCATTCCCTGAGGACCAAACCAATCTGTGTTGCAGTCTTTGGCTATTTTATTTCACCTCAGGGAGTTACTTGACTGTGGCAGGAAACTGGAAGTGAGAAGGCGCAGTGACAGCCATGCTGCTGTGTCACCCTTGTGCTTACTTCCTTTCTCTCTGGCCAAATTAATATTTAATTAGCTGATACAAAGTCAAAGAGTTTCAGACAGAAAAAAATGAGGAGAGAGTCAGCTGCAGAAAACAGATTTGATTTATGCAGTAGCAGTTGTCTCCCCTCAGCTGAAAGAAAAAAAAACCTGCCTGTGAGCACTCCTACTCTTTCGCAATGTGAAAAGTAAAAGCAAAATCAAGAACCATTTTTATTGGTGCTTTAAGAGAAGTATTGCCCATTAGAGGAGTCATTGTATCTGCTGTGTTTGGAAGAACAAAGGGTCAGCGACAGCAGGAAGAGAGCAAATAGCGTTACCTCATGCATGGATGAGAGGTTAGTTCAGGAGCACTCACAGGAATGTTTGCGAAGCCCAGAGGGGACTGTGATGAGTGTGCCCTGTTACAAATTTAGAGCTAACAAAGTGTGATGTCTTTTGGAAATCTAGTTATTTACTTGAGGCATTGCCCAGATGCAAAAGATGTACCCTCAGGAAAATGAAAGATAAAGGTTTTTGAATACTTCACAGCTGTAGAGTATCTTAGACATTCAACGTTTTCTGGCCATGTTTGAAAGACTCGTTCCAAATTTATTAGAGTCAATCACGATGGCCACTGTATTAAAATAACTAAGTATACTGGACCAAAAAGAAAATTAAAATCTCAGAGGAACTGGAAAGGGAATGAGAAGTTTCAGGCTACTGGCCCATATTTAAGCAGAGTAGCTCATAGCAGTAGGATGTGGTACTTTTCTTCTGAGAGATGTGGGCTTCCACTTCACTGGCTTATAATGATGGGCATTCAATAATTCGTAGAATTAACTTCAAAGTGGTACTGAAAACTGAAAATGAGAGCAAGGAGGCGCAATCCAAAAAAGGCTTGGGTATCACTTGGTGTACTACTATATTTCACAAGTTACCACTTGGAAGGAAAAAAACCATATTGGTCTAATCAAAAACTGGATAAAAATCCTGGGTCCAAAGGTAGGCAACAGCCTGTGGTCAGCTGCCAGGTTGAAGAGATTGGTATTGATCTCAGTGGCTCACCAGTATGACTTTTGTTACACAGCATCAGAAAAACATGGTTTTACAGACAGACTATCCTCGTTGTTCCAGCTCCCCAGAGAAACATATAAAAAAAGTATGTAATTCCCCTAGATGACCTCCTTAATGCGGGCTGGGAAGTAGCTCTGGAACAAGACACACTTTGAACAGGCCAACACATTACTCCTTTTAGGGATGATCTCATCACCTAGCTGAAAAGAAATGTAGCCTCAGTGTTTCTGGAAATTGAAGCTGTCAGTGGAGAACTGTTGTTTGCTATGGGGATTAAAATATTACTACCCTGAGGAATGTTTACAGAAAAAAAAATATTGGTAGAATTCTATACAACAGCAGGACCAAGGGGCATTGAAAATTCAAGAGAAGGGCAGGAGTGAAATGTGTTGGCCAACCTCAGATACAAACATAGAAATGGAAAGTGGTTGTTAAGTGAAAACCTGTAACATGCTAAAAATGGCATCACAGTGGCCAGGAAAGCTGGCCACTTTGCAATGCAAAGTAAGTGCATTTCATATATCTGTTAGCTGACATGGATGGCTATTACTCAGGGTCAGAAATAGTGCATATGACAAATTTCTGCTGTATGCAGTTGATATGATTCAGAATACAGTTGTCACCCATATGATGCCTGGAATTGGAACTCATGAAAATACAAGTTTCATTCAAGATTAAAGGTGCTTGCAACATGACAGTTGAAGCAGAGTCCAGGTGAATGTTGTTTTCTAAAAGTGTTTAAAAAGCAAAACAAAGAAGCACAATTAGTGCTTTCAAAAGAGAGCAACACACAAGATTTTATTTACTCGACATCTGTAACTGTAACTTAAATGTTATGTCATTCTCCAGGTAGGTGAGATGAGATTTTTCATTATATCAAGCAGACAAGAGCAGTCAATTGGGTCCTCCAGACTCCTGTTGATGTTCAAATCTAAGAAAAGATGAAGGAGTAGTGGAGCTTTTGCTTCCTGTGGTTTTTTGAAAGCTAGGACTTATCATTCATTTTGTCTGTTCTTTTAGAGAACCAATAGCAGTGCCATAGTCTAGAAAACAGTTCAGAGTGGTAAATCCTAAACAGCAGAATATTCTTCTTGTAATTTAATACTTGATGGTTAAGACCCAGAAAAGGGCGGGATTTTAGATTCATGTCATATGCCTACTGTAGACGTGTGGTGGGCTGGCTGTTGTTAATTTCGGTAACAACCCTGAAGAAGCCTAAGAATCTAACAGAGGAGTGACAGATGCTACTTCAGTGTCAAGTTCATCATCTCAAGACACAGCACTGATGACAACTCTATCTTTGATAGGATTTAATCAGTCTGCTCCCATCGAATCCCTGGAACAGCACTACATATACATATGGCATATGTTTAATCTCCTGTGATTAAGTGACTCTTAAAAAAGTAAAAAGGCCTCTTAAATGAAGAAGGGGTGAATGAACATTCTTTTTCTAGCAGAATGACAGGTCTCTCACATCTCTCAGTTTTTCTTGTGGCAGGAGCTACTTTCTGAAGGAATACTTTTGGGTGTTCCAAACAAGCGTACAGATATCAAAAGATGGAGCTTCTGAACTGTTAGAACTGTTAACACAGAGCTATTCAATTTTATTCCACCAAGCCAAGAACTAGGTGGTTATTAGGAGGGTTATTAGGAAGGTTATTTTGCAGTCAGCATCCCTGCATGTTTATTGTATACCATAGCAGTGACTGATGGCATTCTTCATATAAAGAGGATTGCTCTTAGGATCAGCTGCTTAACCTCTCTCTAGAAGGTTAGCTGGCGTATTGTCTCCAGCCACTACACAGGGTAATCTCTGTCATAATCCCTGTCTCCAGCACAGCCAGCCACTACTCTTTTGTGGTGTACAGCTAGTAACGCTCACACACCTGGGCTCAGACTTTCTGTGCTCGCTGTGCGTACCAAACAGAAGATGCGGGTTCCAAAGGAGTAAGTAATTTTCTAGGAAAATTAAGCAAGCTTTTCCCAGCCAACTAAACAAAACTACTTGCCTGAATATCTGATCATCACCTGGAGCAAAGATTTCTCACCTCTATTTTCACCTGCTTAATGAATAACTACTGGTAGTTGTAATGGGGGAATGCAGAAATGGCACCTCCCCAAATACCTATATACAAAATAAAAGTGCACTATGACTTTATTCCTTCTGTGCTGGCCCAGTAGAATAACTCAACTGTAAGGCTACATAAAACATTCCAGCACTCTGGAGTACCTGGCTGGTTGTTTTATGAATTCAGTAGTTTCACAAGTTATAAAGGAACATCTTTTATTTAGATATTCCACATTCACTCTTATCAGCATTTGAAGGTTCCTTGGCATTTGTCTGTTGTTTTTTAATAAGCAGGGGCTTCCTCACTCAATTTTTATATCTAGAAATTCTTCATTCATTGCACCTGGAATGTGAAAATATTAAAAAGAAAACACTGATAGGCAGCTCCTTCAGCACCTTTACAGAGTCTTTCTTCATTCAACTTTGGGGATTTTGGACAAAAAAATGGAGAGGAAATAAAATCCCATAATGTTGATTAGGAGCAATTTATTTTCAGAGAAAGAGAAAGGTGTTTAATGAAGATTGAATTGAAGAGGAGCAGTGGTGGTTTCCAAGGAAACTTAACATGAACCTCTATAAATATCAATTAATCCCCTTTGGTTTTGTTTGTGGTTTTTTTTTTCTTCTTTTTCATTTTCCTCCCTGTTGTTGTTGAAGTGTTTTGTTTTGTTTTTTTCTTATTGGGTTAATGCAAAACAGGAACTCTATGCCATTTCACTTTTTTTTCAAGCAGAAAGTGCATTGACACAAACATGTATTGGGAGATGTTAGGTGTGTATAAAGTGTGTAAGTCCTGTGATATAGATTTGACCTAATTCTGGACAGAAGCATGTTGGGTGATCGGTAGAGTGGGTACCAAAGGCAGCAGAAGCAAACATGAATGTGACAAGCACAGTGTAATTAAGTGGTGTTTATGCTGGGGTGCAGCACTTGCCCAGCAAGAAGGGTGCCCTTTCTGTGCATGTGTTTTGAGTTCCTCCCAGAAACACAGCAGGATGGAGTCCACTCAGTTCTTATGACGACAGGCAGTCAGGAAACTGCTGCAATGCATGTCCAGTGGTAAGGAGCGCACAGCAAAGTGGAACTGCTCCTTTGCATAGATACAGCTACAGAGTCTGTACCTAACAGGAGAGGGAAGAAATCTGAAAGTATAGACATCTGTGTTAAATAATTTTTTTTCCACTTTTTCCTGTCATCTGAAGATGTGGTTGCAGTGATTTGTGTGACCTACCTCACAGAGCAGGCTATTATAAGTGGGTTGTAAACAGCTGGAGTAGATAAGGGTGTTTGGGTAGGCACAGCAGTCAGCACTCGGAAGAGAGAACTGCTAAGCAGGGGGTTTTGGCCCATCATATTTTCTGTGTGTTGCCTCTCTGGGTTGTGGGGCAGTAAGCCCTGAGTTAGCAGAAGGAGCTCATTGAAGCATGTTGATATTGTCAGAATATAACCTTCAAATCCTCAGTTAACTTTGTGGTGAAGTTTCTGCTCCCCAAAGAAAGGAGGACAGGAGAAATCAACAAGGAACTGAAAATTTCACAAGATAACTTGAGAAGCAGAGACATTTTCCTTCCAGACGTCATTATACATCATGTAAGTTGTAGCCAGAGATGGATCAGTAACCGTGAATGGATGGCTCATGTTTTATTTCTTCTTGAATTTAGAAGGGACCTACAGCATAGGAAAACCAAAGAAAACAGGGACAAGCACAGTTAGTAGAGATGATCAGACAAATTAAGGCTAAGATTTTGGAATTGTCATTAGTTTAGCAGAAAACTGACTGATCAGGAATGGAAAACAGACATCCAAGGGGTAGCTTGGCATACTGTAACACCAAGAGGTATGAGGGTGAGATGGCATCCACGAGAAGAGGAATGGTATGAACATAGTTGTGATGGGACTACCAAAGGGCACTGTGGCTCACTGTTTAAGGGGACAGACAGGGAGGATAATTAGGAAGGTATTCAATTAATAAAAGAGGAGGGGATAAATAAGCAATAATTTAGCATAAAATCAAGATGTCAAGAACACAATCAAGGTATCCAGGTACAAGAGGAGAGAAATACGCTAATTTCCTATGCACCAAAGCTAGTGACCTGTGTAATAACAGGAATTGGGACCTAATTATGAGTACAAATGCAGCTTTGTGGGGAAGAATGAAGCCCAGTGAGAAGATCTGCATGACTGGAATGCTAAAGTCTCCTCCTGTTACCTGTTTAGGAAGGGATGAGTGTACTAAGAGGGAGGTAAAGTGTTGTTCTATGTCAAAATGATATTGTCTGTTTGAATCACTGCCAGTTCGGAAGCAAACATTTCATGAATCTGTACAAACCAATATCCTAACAGGCAGGACATGGTACCGTAGACCAAAGACTTGAGGACAAGCTGATGGGCTTTATAAATATTTACCTATGAAGTGCAAGCGAAAAGGTCTGTTATCATGGGAAACTTCAGTCTGAGTGATATGTGCTGACAGTTTCATTCTGCCAAATATCCTCAGATGTCTAAATTCTATAGAAGATAATCCTTAATTCAAAAACATTGCCTCTGTCACAAAGGAATTCTATATTAGATGCCTTTCTGACAGCTAGAGAGTAATTGATCACACAGTTCAAAAGCCATGGGAGCTGTGAACATTGCACTGTGGTGGTTGGCCTACAGAATGGAGACAGTGGGATCATGTTACCTCTGCGGTGCATCGGGCTGATGCAACTTACTTCTCAGCGTGGTTGGGCTGTGCTAACGCAGCTGCATGCAGCGCTCGCTGTATGAGTGGGTGTGGAGGTGGGAGGACAGTGCTTTTGTAGACTTTCAACTCCCAGCTCCTCTTTCCAGGAAGATGCCACTGAGTCACGATATTTTGCTTGTCAGGGACTTCATAACTCAACAGAGCTGTGATCTGCTCTCTCTCACCAAGGTCAGGCGCAGATAATCAGCAGGTTGGGGGTATCTTTTTTGTTCACTGAAGCTGGGTTCCCCAGAGCCTCACTGGTTTTCTCAGGTGGAAACGTGTGGGAGCACACTGGATTCTTTGTGCACTGAGGAAGACTGCCTCAGCTCTCGTAGGCACAGAGGAGCAGACTGCTTTCTGATCCAGAGCCCAGCTTCACTGAAAGAAGTTAATGATGAGCAAGAAAGCATGTAGGTTACTGAACCATGCAAAATGAGGGAGTCAAAACAAAGGGAGGTGAGACTGTGGAGCTGATGCTCATTAGCAATAGCTCAAAGCAAAGAAGAGAAATCATTCAATATTCAGGAAAAAGGGTACTTACAGGACAAGTTATAACAATGCTAATAGAAAAAAAAAAAACTAAAAGAGGAGGAAAAAAGCAACACAGCAGGATCAAGGGGCCTCTCATTTCAAAGAGCAATATATTGACGACCGGTTGGTCAGCACAGACTCATAGGGTGCCCAGCGGTGGGGTATGAGGACGTTAATGGTCAGGCTAGTAATGGCTAGTTCCAGCCCATTACAATGTATATAAACAATAAATGAGATGATGGCTGTGTACTCACAAGCTGTGTGCCTTATCTTTCTCTTGAGCCTCTGCAGCTGGTAAATAATGCCAGAATAAAGATAACTTCAGTGTTCCACCCTCACTCCACAGTATCTGCCTCTTTGCAAAGCAATTGCACCTGAGCCAGCTTGTTTTGCACCTGGCCAGAACATTTGACAGCGACTGCTGAAGAAGTCTTGCAGTTGTTGCTGTTCAGAACACAGCTGTTGCCCAAAAATGATAACATTCAATATTAAAATGTGAACATAGGGGATAGTGCTCCAAACCACCATACAATCAGCCTTATACTACTAGCCTGTTCAGAGTAATCTCAGATAACTCTGTGTGATGATGCATTGCTCTATGTAGATATAACTTCAAGTGATTATGACTTGCTGATGTGTGCTTTGCACCTCTGAGCGCTGTGCTTTATATGAGCAGTTTCACAGTGTCACAGAGCTGAGGACAGCTTTGACTGTATCAATTGGAGGTAAAAAATCCAAACAGAAAAGCATGAATAAAAATAAAGTTTAAAAAAATCAAAATGCTGCAGCTGATAATGAAATCACCCCAGCTAAAAAGTCAGACCTAGGCAGTAAAATGAGATAATGGTAATAATAACAATATTAATGAATGTATCACATGCATTACCTGCATCATAAAGGAAAGAAAGAAGAAACGGATATTGAAGAATATAAAGTAGGACATAAAACTGTTGGAACTGGTAAAGGCACAAGGAAAAATATTTGGTCAGCAAAGTTCAGGATAAAAAGGAGATTCTGAAAGTAAATTTGAAAAAAAAGAATATGTAAAGAAGTGAGGGTTTTTTTGAAATAATAGGTGAAATCTATGGAATTGTCTACAATACAGCAGAAAACACAAGCTTCTCTACGTGTTTCTCTTTCGGGCTTTGAGGAACAGTCAATATGCTGTGATGGCAGTGCATCTTCTAGTGATGATGATGACAATGATAGTATATTTTCTATTCTGACAGCGACTCAAAGAAATGTTAAAAAGCAGCTATTGCAGTCAGATATTTTTAAATCATCAGGTCTGGATAGCTTGCATCAGAGAGTTTTAAAATGCTGTTTGAATAGCTCTCTGGATCCTTAACACTGATTTTCTATAAAACTTGGAACAGTAAGCTAGTTGCAGAAAATTGAAAGGAAGCCAATGCTGTAAGAAAATCTGAAAAAGGTAAAGTGGGCAATCTGGTGGGCCTACCGGGCCTTTCAGCTTTAAAGAATGGCCAAAGCAAGGATGGGTAATAAGATTATTTCTCATTGCCAAGGATTCATTGACAATAGGTCATGCTAGTTAGCTTGATATATTCTCTAAATGAGGTCATGAATTTGGTTGATAAAGTAATAGTGCTGATGCAAGCACAGAGCCTTCTACAAATTCAGACCACATTAAAATATTACAAAATAAATAAAATGCACATTAATTGGTTACTTTTCAAACCTGAATTGAAAACTTAACTCATGGATCTCTAAATACAATCAGACAATGAGTATGATACTATTTAGCATTTTTATTAACAACCTACTGAAAGGATTGACAGATATATAAAAGTGGGAGAGCAATAAGCCATGAAGATGACATGACCCACAGCAAGTTTGGCACTAAGACCCCAAGAAGTGGAACACAGGCCATGTTCATCATGGCTGAAGAGGACTTGGGGGTCATGGCAGATAGAGACATGAAGATGAGTACTGCTGCTCTATGGTGTTTCCAAATATTTCCTCTCATTGACAAAGACCTGAAGTGTTGACAACTAAGGGTGAATTTTACACTGATAATTGCATTAGTGGGACCCCATGGATGTGAAAAGTCCTTGCGAGAAGGATTTTGTTAAACAGCAGACAGCACAGCGAAGGCACATGGGAAGGATGAAAAGATTGAAAATCATTCTTTATACTGATACAATCAGAGAGCTCCGCTGGCTTAGATTTATGCGGAGGAGATTAGGGGATGACTTCATGTAGTTTTGTAAGTACTGACACGAGAACAGAAATCTCATAATAGAGCGTCCTCCAGTACAGCAGACTGAGACATAATAAGATGCGTTGGCTGGAAGCTAAGGTTAGACGAATCATATCAGACAAAAAAGATGCATTAAAGCCATTGGATTTATCTGTTGCTGAGGTATGTTCTTGATCCTCAGAAATGTTTAAATCAAACCTGCTTTACAGGGAACGCCTCACTCCACTGAATAGTTAAACATTAAATTTATGAACTGTGATTTCCCCAGGAATTTCTAATGCTAATTCAATGCTCTGGGCTCAGACTTTGATTTTCATAGAAGTCAAAGAAGTGAAAGATAAATGCTGGCAGATCTTTAAGTGCATCCCTGAATTTGATGTTTACCTTCAGGGAATTTAATTTTGGTTTTACCTGGTGTCATTTCAGAATATGTTTTTATGCACAGTTTATGTTTCTAGACAATGAACACATGTCTGGGAGCCCATGACAGCAGAGGAATGTCCTCAGCAGGGCAACGAGTGGACATAGGAAGAAAGAAAGCTGAACCAAGGCCTAATTTCTTTGCAGACACGCTACAAAATTCATGTTTCTCTAAATGTTTCTATTGCCATTTTTTGCAAATGGGTAGGCTGTGACTGTGCCTCCTGCATTTCCCAGATTAATGTTGTGGCACTTATCCACAAAATAGGTGAGAAGGGCTGAGAGGGCTGAGCCCACCCTGAGCACACATGTCTGGAGAGCTCCAACACTACGCCTCCTGAAGCTGAGCCATTAGGTAGCAAGCACGTACACTCAGATGGTAAACTGGCAAGAAGCAATCTGACATTGGTCCACTGGACAGTACACCGTATGGGAGGTAGGGAGAGCTACAGCTCTGGTCTCTGGTCTTGAGTCCTTTTATTTTTTCCTCTTCCACGAAGAAATCCACTCAGGAAGACTCCATACTTCTTTTTCCCCCCCATTCCTTCACTTTCTCAAAGAGTTGGTTAAACAGAGTCCGGTTTAGGCTACAACATAACCCAATTAGGATGCCGCCTAACCCAGTTACAAGTAATCATGGTAAAAGTGGGAAGAAGGCAAGGGGATAGAGTGACACAACTGCCCCATGTGGAAAAATAAGTGATAAAAAAACATTTCTAAAGAAAAAAATACATCCTCAGTCAGTGTTAAGTTTTCCACACAGGCAGAATCCTTCCAAACTCTTCCCAGAAAGTGAAAGAAAATGAAAAGTTAAAAAAATGAAGATGTGTTTCCCTGATGCATGAATAGCTCACATTAGTGTTAATAGAAATTACCCACATGCCTCATAGACTGAACAGGCTCAATATTTGAATTGCCTCCGTGGGAGCAGCTAGGTACAAAGAAAACTGCACAAAAGACTCCTGGAATACATAATACCATAGGCTAGTAAGAGCTTCCTTTACTTTCTTAGGACCCCAATGAAGCTAAATATGTACCTTGGAAGATGAATCTAGATAGCATTGCTTAGATAGACAGGAGGCAAATCTCATTTTTTTTAAGGATGAAGACTTTAAGTAAAACCTACTGAAAATGAAAAAAAGAAGATAAAGAAAAAAATCGTTATTTAATCTGTGCGATACCTTTTTCAGCTATGTCAGTTAGTATACCAAGAAGCAAAGTGATTTTTTTTCTCTTCTAGTTCTTTGTTGTGTGGATTTTTTTAATGGTTATAATATAATGGAGACCTGTTCAAAAGCAAGACAGCCTTTGGAGGGAGATTTCCATGTTACTCCAGAGAAATAATCTCATACAACAGAGTCCTAAATTGGTAAAACCTGCTTACGTATTTCTTAAAAACTTATCCTTCTTCAAATTCATGTATTCTGCTTGTAGAATGAAATAAGTTGCTTCCCAATAGAACTCTGTTATTTCACTCTTCTGTTGAACAGCTGTATGGAAAAAATATTAAATAAGCGAAATGATATATTTTAATTTTCTTGAGGTATTTGACCCACAAATGTGCATTTCTTGATTGTTGATGAATGAGTACATTTTAATTGTAATACTCTCAAAAATATTAATATCATCAATATGCTAAAGAAATAAACTTTATAGACAGAACTACCAGCTTTGTGCTAAATACCAGCTTTTGCATGCATTTTTAGTTAATTTTTTAACTATTAATGAAGGTAAGTACACAAACTAACATTATTTTTTAAGGTATAGAGTGAATAAATTAGGCATTTAAAACACGCTTTAATTATTTATCTTGATCAGTAGCCCATACAAGCACTTTCACTGACTCAGAAGGAAGCTATATGAGCAATTCCTGAATAAAGGATGTGCAGCATGCTTAAATTTTAAAAATCACTATTGTAATTTCTATTATTACAACTGAATAATTGGGTCAAAATTCTGCTCACATAATCTTATTGCATTCAGGCTACAAGCTACCGTAAATACAAGACACTTGTAATTTAACTCTTCATTTTCTTTGTTGAAATACTAATGTTTTATAAGATGTATCTATTTAAGATGTGTTCATTTTTAATTTTTCTTTTGTGAATGTGAAATACAACCTCATTGACAAATGGCACCAAAAGGCATTGATAGACTTTTCTGCACCAGTTTTCGCTAAGAAGGTCTAACGGTTAGAATGCTCAATATCACTGAGAAATAAAACAACAGCACAGAACAGGAAAAGAACAAGTAACACTGTTCTTTGACAAGTTGAATCTTTTCATAACTGCTGGCCTTGATGGATTTCTTTCAAGTTAGTTAAAGAAATGACTGAAGCAATCTCAAAGCCATTTGGGATTATTTCTGAGAACTACGGGGGGGAGGGTGTAAGATACTGTAAGACAAATATAGCTCAAGCTTTTGAAAAAATTCTGGAACAAGAATCAAATCATCTGTAAGAAGCCATAGGATAATAAGGACATGGGTAAATCATGTCAAACTGCTATAATTTTCTTTTGTCATGATTGACTTCATGAGACAGTAGTAGTAGTACTGAATCACAAATGTCTTGACTCATTCCTGGAACCAGCTCACATGATATTGTCACATGAAAGGAAGGGAGACATAGGTGAGGTTACCCTCTCCTAGGGTGGATGTAATGCTGGTTACATGCTCATTCTTGAGGAATAATTATCAAAGACCCATTCTCAGAACTAACAGACATACCGAGCAGGTTTTTGTAATGTGTTGTTCTTGGTCTAGGATAGGCTTTGACACTTAGGAATAATCAGCAGTGGAAGTACAGGATGAGATTCACCTGGTGAATACGCAGTGTTTCAGGACAGGAGGGAAAAGCCAACACTTCGTATGGTGATACACTGGGGCATTTAACTCAGAACACAGTCTGCAAGATAAAGGAGGAAGCCCTTGCTCTTCAGTAAGAGCATTCTTTTTTAGGCTCTGTATTTCAATATTTATGTTAAGACATTGGAGAGAGTTCACAGGAGAGCTGCAGGAATAATTGGAGTCCTAAAAAATGCAACCTATGGGAGATTTCAGAGGCTTGTGCAACTTGGACAAGACTGAGGAGAGACAAGCCAATGATTTTCTGATTTGCAAAAGTTGCTGCCAAGAATAATGGAAGCATCTGTTCTTCATCTCTGTGATGAATTCTGTCAAGAAAAGTTCAGATTAAACATCAGGAAATAGGGCCCAGTAGTAAAGTTAGTAAAACTCTGTGAAAGGTTGCTCAACTATAGTATTATGCAACTAGCATATGTGCCTGGGTATAAGTAGGAACAGTACAGATATGGGGGTTTCTGCCTTTGGAAGGGGATAGACTAGATGAACTCTGCAGGCTGATATTTCACCTTTGTTTTCTATGATTTGTATCCTCATCTGAACTTGTCAATGAAAACCAGAATTCAATAACTTAGGAACAGTTAGGCTGCTGATGTACTGAAGCCATTGCCTAGCACACTGGGTAAAATTTTTCCTACCTGTCTACATCCATTTGCAATTTCTTGATTCATCCTAAGCTTATAAACCCTCTGGGACATGGTCTGCCCTTTTTTTTTCTGTGAGTGTACTGTCCAGTGCAGTGGATTACATTACATTAATTCCAGTTATTATAAGATATACAATTACTATATTGATAATCATCATCATTGCAGCTGTGGTGCCCACTCTGAGCCAGCATTTGGTGCCGGTACAAAACATAGACAGGGAAATGAACAATCCAACGACTGTTGCCCTCTCCCGATATTAGTGTGACTAACAGACTTCCACAGGGGATAGAAGCACGCATCAGAGAGTGCAAACATAAACTGTAAGAGAAAATTATTTTGGGGGAATTCCTTGAGAAACCACTTCTCAACTAATAAACATCCAGGAAAGTACACAATATGCTGGCTCATAATCATTACCACTGGTATTGGTTGCCCATAGGACTGATATCAGGTAGAGAAACCAGGTGAAAAATCTTCAAATACCAAACCATGAGAGTAGAATTGGAAAGAGGATATAAAGGAAAGATAAAAACAATGTCACTCTTGCAAGTGCCATATGGACCCTGCCTCAAACCAGACCAGTACCATTTAAATGGATTAGAAATGTCTATCTCCATGCAGGATCTGAGAAAAGTTATTATCTGGAAGATATCCTCTGTTTTGCAATAATACCTTGACATAAATAAATCTGTCTGATTCTAAGACGAGCATGACAGAATGCCAGCTCTCAGTGACATCAGTCTTTGAGGTTGGGTTATGACTAAATTATAACAATAATAGATATAAGAAATTTAAACTGGAGCTAGCTGGGAAAGATCTATTGTTTTAACAGAAATATTAAGGTTTCAAAACTTTTTCATTGTTTTCCAAGAGGAAAAAATATGACACATTTTATAACTTCTCCTGATCAAATGAGAAAGATTTATCACAGAATAAGCAGAACCCCGGGATCAGGGGTCTGACCTCCATATTCGTGTCTCTGTTCTGAATTCTTTCTGAGGAACTTTATGTTTCTCACAGAAGACAACATTAGTGAACATTTTTAACACAGATAGCTTGAATCAAAATTACTAAATGTGGAGAAAATAATCCATTCTGCTTGGTTTTCACTGGAGGAGTATTGCTTCATCCAAAGTAATTTTTTTCTACCTGAAATATGGCCTAAAATATGTTTTGAAAGTCATGTATCAGTTTGTCTCTTTTTTTTATTTATTTTGCAGATAGCAGCTTTAACCTTGAATTTTATTAGAAGCTTCGTTCTTCTTTTCATACTTTCTTAAGTATTTTAGCTCAGGTCAGACACTATCATCCTGAATTTGATTTTATAATTATTCTACGTTGGGACAATACCACTGGCTTCTAGTCCTGATATAGACCGTTCAATCATTATCCAAGCCAAGTATCATTTGCATTAACGTGTGCATAGCAACATAAACACTTCAGGGGATTCAGTTCTCTTAACTTAAGACATCTGTGACATAGACATCCATGTCTGTGTCATCCTAAAGTCTATTTCTGGCCAATGGAGGGAAATCTATCTGACCAAATGTAGGTGTCTATTTTAGGATGAGATGAATCATATTCTAAGAGCAACTGATTCTGCCCATTGAAAGAAGGGCCCAGGACTGCTTGAAAGTCCACAGACATCTACACTTGATCAGTTGAAGCCAACTTTGAAAGGCAATGGCTGAGATTAAGCTCTTATCTGGGCATATGGAAATACATAATGAAAGCAAGCCCTAAAGAGTCTGCAGCTTGGAGTTCTGATCCAGCTAGTTACTGTACATAGGCAGTGTGATAGATAAATCAAAAGTTAAAACAAAGCATGGGAAAAAAGAGAATATTATCGTCCTTCCTATATCCCCAAAAGGTGTTGAACATGTGCTAGCACTCTGAGTTGATGCCTTTTAGCATGGGTTCTCACATTACAACTCACTCTGCAACCTGGGGTAGTCAGAGCATTACACACCAGCCATCCCACTGTCTGAAGGGCAACGGAGCTCTTAAGGCAGAAATGCAGGGCAGTAGATACATTGAGTCCAAAGAATATATACGAAATGCTTATATACAGTACGATATGCATCAGCATGGCTTGAAGAGGTATCTCTGTCACATGTGATAATGCCTCTCCCTCACATTAGAAACAGATTTGGGTACGGAAGGCAGTCCTGTGAATTATAATGGCTGTATTACATGCATGTGTTTTTAGGGGTGGTGGGTGGACAGAGAAAAATAATTTTATCAGAGGATTGGGGCATGGCATTATTTTTACAGAAGAGCACATACGCCAATAAAAACCCAAACCTAAGTTACATTTGAAGGAAATTTATAGCCCATTTCAAGTAAGTGTTTTCTAAGCTGATAATAAACCATCTTTTACACCATTGGAGTTGAAAGGAAGCTTTCATTTTCTGCAAATACTTTGGAGTCTAATACTGTGCATTTATAATATCCATATCATATTTAGCATTCACTTTAATGGTTCAAATATTTCTTTAATTGAAAAACAACTCCAGTGCAGCAGGGGTAGTTGAGATTTTTACTTTAAATAATGCTTTACTTCATCTAAAATTAATGATAGCTAGTGAGGACTTATTTATATAGTAGGCTGTAATTAAAAATGATGCACTGATTTGGGTTATTCTCTATGGCCCTGACGCTGCAAATACACATGAGACTAACTTTATGCAAAATAGTTTTTACGCTAAGTTCCACAGAAATATTCAAGCATATGAAAAATCTCAGAAGATGTGCTTTTAAAATTAAGATATATACAGACATGTTCTAGTTCTCAGGACATTCTGCAGCATTCATATTATTCTTACTGAACATCTTTACCTGCTCAGCATCAATAAGAGTCAGTATTCTTAATTCATAGAAAAAAACCCAAACATTATGTCTCCAGCAAGGATAGGAATTGAGATGGAGGAATCAATGGATGAAATTTTGTTAACCAAGATTAATTGCTACCTGTGGCTTTGATTTAAATTAACGGACTGAAATTCAAGCCAATGTTGCCAACCCAATCCAGAACCTTGTGAAGCCAACAAGATTTCACTCAGCTCAAACTCCAAATGCCTCACGTGAAAAAAAAAAAAGAAATCCAGTGTTAGCCATTTACAGATCTTGGCTCACATCTTCTTGTAGCACAAATCAATTTGGCCTAGAATTTATTGGATGAAATATGCCTCCTGACACCCTGCGTAGGTGATGGAAGCTACAAAAACATTTACATCAGACAGTATGAGCTGCCAAAGAGAATCAGTTTCAAAATTTTGTCCATAAACTGAAGCAGGTTTTACTGGGGGGGTGCCATCTGGTGAGGATATTATGAATTTTTAGGTCATCAGTAACGACCATTTTGCTGAGGTGCCTCCAGCAATTTGTATCATATACAGAACCAGATGTTGAATCCCATGCGCTGTTGACATATGAGCTCTGAGCTAGAAGGCTTGAAGGCATGAACCAGTGCCAGTCTACTGAGATTTACTGGTTGGGCATGGTCAAACATAAGTTTATCTAAACTTTGAACAGGTCATAGCCCCTGTAAAACACTCAAGAGACCAGGCACAATTAGTATGACTGTCTGCATCAGACCATGTAGATGTGACTAATATGTCCTCATCAGCTGCCTAGATGATGCCTAGCCTAACAGTCTGTGCTGGAAGTTTGGGGTTTTGCATCCCAATTCCCTCCCTGGTTTTTCTGTACAAACATGAGGATAAGAGGGACCTGTTTTAGCTGATCGGACGTTAAAAAATACATCTGATTATAACTTTCAAAATTATAAAGTCATAGACTAAACAGAAAACATGACTGATTCCCTTCTTAACTTAAAGAAAAAGACCTGCCTGCATATTCTTCTCATTCACAGCACAGTTAATGACGTCTGAGCAAATATGTTTCCCCAGGCCTCATTCTGGACCATGAAGCATGAATAAGCGCCATAGTGCTTTTGCCAAATGACCAGACTAATACAGCATCAGTATAGTTAATGCATCATTTGTCATAGTCACGAAGATGGAAAATCCTTTCATGCATTTGTTTTTATTTGGGAAGTACATACTTTCAGAAGCTACGCTCAGCAGGGAAGCTAAGGTTATTAGAGCACATTAAGCAATCTTTGGAATGTAGATAAAAAATGAGAGGTGTCTCTATCATACATTATGATCAGGAAACTAAACTCTCTGCAGCTATCTTAGAATATACCTGTGCACCTTCACCAGTCTCATTTTGAAAGCATGATATTGTTCTTCAAGATTTCTGAGCTTTGGTTTGTGCATCGGTTGAGCCTAGATTTTCATTCCCTTTGTCTGTATGCACATTAGTGTGACCAATGGCAAATTCTACACTCGTGACACACAAAAACGTATTGTGTGTTTATTAGAGAAGGTCAAGTCCATGGCAGGCACAAGTATCAACGTGTCAGAGGACAAAAAAACGATGTGCATTTTCAGAAAAGCCCAAGCACACCCAGCCACGTCTATAAAAGCACGTTACTCACATGAAACAGTGAACAGGTCAGGAATAACAGTGCTTAAAATACAATCAGATATTCAGTTAAATTAATAAAAAGGATTCCATTAATTTCTGTGAGCTTTTTATAAGACTTCAGGGAAATATAGCTGCAAACTAAAAATGGGATATTTAACCAGCACCTTCTTCATGGACATAAAACTACAGCTGCTTCCTTAAAGTAAAGAACCTTCCCCTTGATTTACTGCCTGGGGGGAGCGAGGATGCCGGCTGCAGCAGTGGTGTGCAGCAGCCCATGTGGTTCGAGCTACGCAGCTGCTTGCTGTGCCTGTCTCCTGCTTGCATTTCAGCATTGCTCAGCACATCTATTTGGAGCAGAATTAAAGTGTTTGCTCTCAAAGCGAACCCGGAGGAATGCAGAAGTAATGAAAGGGCCAGCAGGATTCCGCTCTGAACGGTTACTGTGTAGTGCCTGCTGCTGTTTTTTTCTATTTTGTCCCTTAACTTCTATATTAAAGTTATTTGATTTTAACTTCCCAAAGAGTTGGGTGTGTGGGTGTTCGTTTGTGATGGAGGGAGTTGTAGGTAAGTCCATTTTCAGACGTAATTCCTTCACTTCAGATCATTGTTTTCCCTTTATCATCCACTTCTTCTCCTCTCAACTTCTTTCACTAGGATTTTTCCTTCCAGTCTCCCAATCTACCAGACTACCTCTAATTTGCAGCTAAAAACCAAAACATATTTTTCCTTCTTATCACCTCATCCCACTTTTGCTGCTCTGTCATTCAGATGATGGTTTTGAAGGAAATACTGTAATCCGAAAAAGTTATTTTAACTTTTGGAAAGATCTGTCCTGTTGCTTAAATACCTCATTGCAATTCCTGTCTGCCTGTACTGGGCGTACAAGAACATACTACTGATTCCCTGGATCTTGCAGAAAGGTTTGTTTGCTTAGGCTTCTTTATTGCATCTGAATTCTTTTATCAAAGCCAAATGCTAACCCAGAGATTAACATTTGTTAAGAACTTCCTGGGCCTGACTGGTAAAATGATTAAGGAAAAGAAAAGATGTTTTATGATGCTACAGAAAATGCAAATCTTAATTTTAGCAGATCTAAGATCTAAAGCTGAAATGAAATAACATTTTAAATGGCCAAATGGAATGAACTGAAAAATGCACCATCCGGAAAACATTCCATCTGACTCCCAATTGACATCTTAACTAAATCATTTTAGTAAACAAATAAGAAACAGAATTGAAAAGAGACAGATTGAAAGGGAATGAAAATGTCTGTATGAAAGCCGAATCCCATAGTTTTATGAGTTACAGCTGATATCAGAGAAAAGCGATAATTACTAAGTAAATCTCTCATACTCATCAAATGACTGGAAGGTCTTTCATGCTGGCAAAACAACTACTGATCTTCCCCAATCAACTTCCATATTGCCACAGAAGGATGATGTTTTTCATCTTTGGGCTATTATGCAGTTATTTCATTGCCACTTTGATTTCTCTTTTCTAATCCATTGATAGAGAAACTATTCTACAAATATTGTGATTTTAGAATCCTTTATAGTTAAAGAAACAAAGATAAGAACCACTTTGACATCCCAGTGAAACTCACTGCGATTGCAATAAAGTCTTAAAAAATCTCACTGTCTGTCATTTCCCAGTGCCAGCACCATGTCAGCATGCAACCCATGAACAGTGATGTCCCCTTATGGTAGGGTCTTCCACTGTGTTTGATCATCTGGTCTGTGTTCATGAAATCATCTCAATTTATTTCCCACTAGCTAAAGCAATTTTCTGTAACATTCCAAGGTTCATTTCATTATTTGAAAAATTAGGTACTATTGACTACAGGCTGGTAGATAAGCTGTTTACATTTTTAACTGCCTTTCTCAGGAAACTCGCAACATCTTTCAGTGTTGCTCCTGAGATTCTTTGCTATTTATAACACCTTATATAAGTTTTTCTCAGAAGTGAAAAGTGACCTTTCTCTCAGTCCCTAAACTGTTCATCTCTGCCCTGAAAATTCATATTCCCTTTATCTATATGTAAAAACAATGCCTGATGAAGAGAGTGGATAATTGTAGTTGTCTGGCATGATGGCGGCTTGTGTTATGTATCTCTTGTTTTCATCTGGGATAGCGTACACTATTTAGGGATTTTTCTTTCCTAAAATTAATGGATGTACTCGAGTCACTTCGTATTCGTTTCTTTGTAGCCCACCTGAAAACATTTTAGAGCAAAAGAAAGCTATGCTTTCTGGGGTTTGTCACAAGCGTAAGATTGCAGAGGCTTGATCCAGTGGTACTGAAATGGAAAAGTTTCTCACTGACTTCAATAGCCATGCTTACAGCAGCATGGCCCAGAGGAAGCCCCCGGCAAGCTTTTGTCACAGAATCACAGAATCACAGAATGGTAGGGTTGGAAGGGACCTCTGGAGATCACCTAGTCCAACCCCACTGCCAGAGCAGGGGGGTCAAGCAGCACATTGTTTTTCCTCTGAGGAAAACGCTACTCAGGTCTTCTGGGAACAGAGACCAGCCCTGCATTCCCATGGGAAAAGAGAGACTCATGGATGTGCATGTCCCACAGTGCAAGTGCTTCCTACACCTACACCTGCACCTACACCATGGCTGACACAGCTGGCACCATTCGACACTGGAGCTGTCCCCTAAAGGTGTGAGGCTCATCCCTGGCGGGAATTGCCACAAAGGTTGCTAATAAAGCATCGGAGTTAAACTGTGCACTGCAGGAGCAATAAAGAACAGTTCTTTAATGGGAAGGGATTGGCTGCTCCCTTCACCATCAAGCCAGATGCAATATATTCTGTTCTCAACTGTTTTAGTACCCCAATAGATCAAACCTCTCAACCTTCGCTTTTACTGAAGTTCTTTGCGGGAATTATTCTCTTTAATTGTTTGTTTAATGCTTGACCTCTAAGAAGGATGACAAGAACAAGTTCACTGCCTCTCACTAACTTCCTCAATGAAGAAGATGAAGATTTTTCCCATCTTTGTGCTTTAAAAGTTATTTAATAAATACAGACTTAGGAACGGTAAAAGCTCTAGTTCTCTTTTAGGCAGAAAAAACCAACTTATGTGAAGATAAATAATTTCATTTAATACATCTCACTTCTCACTAAATAATGTTAGCACACTATTCAGAGGAATACTGGAATGAAAATCAACTGAGACATATTAAAATATTAAATAGAATTTGCCTGATGTATTTATTCATCTTTACGCCTTCCACATGACGGTACTTCAGGGGAAAGTACTTTCAGGGGAGAATTTGGATGACAGGGAAGTGGTAATCAAGACACCTATGTCAACACTCTGTTTCTACTTCGAGTTGATGATCAACAGACACAGTGCAAACACATAGTTCTTTCAATTTTTCCTATGTATGGCAAAAACAGTTTTTATATAAGATATCGAGGTGACAATGTACTGAGGAAGCGGCAATTTTTTTGCAATGGCTTCAGCAGAATAAAAGGTTGACTTAAGTATGCATTGCTAGAGGATTATTATTTAAAAAATCACATATTTACCAAAAAATTACCATAATTTAGATCTGGATTTAGTGAATATCCCCCCATTATAGGTGTGGAGACAAAATCATGCTATTTTCCAGTTAATACATGCTGAAATAGCCATGATTTCTGAGATGATTAATATGTGTGGTCTCATTTTAACAGTTTTAATTCATTTTAAATACTAAAATGTTTTTTGAAAGGCTTTTTGGATAAATAAAGTAGAAAATCCTTCTTCAGTTTTTCAGGCACCTTCAACTTCAATCAGAACCAGGAAACTGCTGCATTTTATTTCAACATATTCCTTCTCTGATGAAACCATTCCTCTTTCTGCCTGCGAGTGCATGTGCATTCACACATTCACATCCAATTGCACACAGTGGGTTTTGGTTTGGGTTTTGCTGTGGGTTTTTTTTTTTTTCCCTCTTTGAAAAGGAAAGGAGGTTAGGAATTTGTTGATGCTAAAGCTGCTTTTCTTCCTCTGCCTGGTGGGAATTCCAGCCCACTGCTCCTCCCTCACTGGACAGACCACTACCTGGCAAAACCCCTGCGAAAGGGGAAGGAAGGGAATTTTCAGCTCCCCTGCTGAAAGTCTTCTGTTTGAGAGCAAAAAGTAGCGTGGCCAGGGGACTAAACACAACAGATCTTCCAAAGTAATATTTGGGGACGCCAAAGGGGAAGAAGTCCGGATGCCCCTTATTACATGAAGGATCATTGCATTATAAAACAAAACAAAACAAAGCAAAACATTAAAAGCCTTTGAGGCAGAGAACAGAACTCAGAATAGCACTTTATTCTCCAGATGAGAGGCAACAAAATGGTCTGGCTGAAAAGTATCTACCTAAGACCAAAACAAAGCCTCTGCCAGAGAATCAACCACATACCTCAACTCCTCAAAGCACAGCTAGAAATAAATTGATAGAAAAATAATTGGTTCTAACTAATGGCGATACCCCACATCTTTTATAGGTAAGCAGAGTTAGACAAATATTTCTGATAGAAAATCAACAATACTATTGTGTTTTGCAGGAAAATATTGATTTCCATAGCTTTTTTCTGAAGGTAATCATTAAAATAAAACATCTTTATATGACTAAAACAAATATGTTTTAATATTTCAAAGAAGATACATAAATTATGGACTTGAGGCTTGATTCATTTGCCTAAATTTTGGCAACATAGGCCTAAATATAGTGCTGGCACAGTACCTGAAGATTAAGCAGTATTTGCTACGGCATCCCTATTGGCACTAGACGTCTAGGTTTAGACAGCTGAACCAAGCCCTTTTGTCTTGTCCCATTTGAGGATGAAGCCAACAACTGAAAAATCCCAAAATATCCTATAAGATCCATGTTCAAAATTTTAATTCAACTGTAGAAAATAAGTATTTTCCATTAGTAAGGTGACTGCTTTTTTACTATAGTCAGCAGAGACACCTAATATTGTAAGATTACGGTTTAATCATAGCCATATTCTTTGAGTAAAATATGGACAATAAGGACCAGACTAAATATATATGTTTACAGTAGGAAAATATCTCTTATTACCAAACATTCTATAAAGATGTTACATGATTATATCTGCATCCACTTGTCTTGGCTGTGATGTTTTTTCTTTCTCCTGAAGAAGTAAACTGACTAGATTATTTTAAAAAAATCTTTCTTCTTAATGGCTCCAAGTTTAAAACATCTTTTCCAGTAAATGCAGCCATTAAGAGGTTTACTGTAGATTGCAGCAAACATTAAAATGTCTATAATTAAACACTGCAGGAATAGGAATTTTGAATGAAAATGGCTTATAAGGCTTTCTGCTTTCTATCTTCAAAGTATTTTAAAATGATTTTACAATAAATTCCAGGGACTTGTTCTTTTTATCATTCATTTTTAAAATGAATGCAGGAGATCCATAAAAACAATTTATATTTTTTACCCCAAGAAACACCAGCTTTCCAGGAACAGCTCATTTGTGCTTATTTGTACCTATTACCAATTTTGAGATGCTTTATTTTGTGATAACACAGCTTCACGTAAAAGATGTTGATGAATATAGGATTTGTCTACAACATTATATCTATTCACATTAGAAATGCATTGCTTTCTTCATTGGTCAATATTCATTCTCCTGAAACTTCAGATTTTATTATTTGATGAACTCTACAAACATCATAGCGTTTTCCAACCCAGGAGTACTGCAAACTCGTAAAATAAATGTTTGCCTCACCTTTTGTTATCAGGATCAAATACTGAAGGTATTTGAATATCATTCTATTCTCTTCAAGGTATTGAAATCATAAAGTAAAGTACAGCCTGCTGACATTTCCACTGTTTTGTTCATTCAGTGCCCTCCTTGAGACTTTCAAAATAAGACAGTGGGACACATTCAACTAAAATTTACTGTCAGCTTCTTGAACGATGCATACTAATACATTTAACTAGCTTATCGTGGCTATTCCAAAATATTTCTTCCCATTCCTTTTAACGGTGGACATAAATCTTTGCACATTGGTCACTAATGAGAAGTACTTGGGATACACTACTTTAAGACAGTATGCCAAGAATAAAGCAGCACTACCTGCAATAAAAAAGATGTATTAGAAATAAAAGGAGATACGGCAAAAAAAAAATGGCAATCTGACTCTTGGTTTTAACAGTGAATGTAAAACATGGGTGTGCGTTCATTTTGGTAGCAATCAATTCATGAGTATACTGACATGGATCATACACACAAACATCACCGCTTTTCCAAGAGTTGAGAACCTCAAGTGCGGCAAACGATGCTTTTCATATTCCAGTTCAATATACTTTTTATATTTCTTTTCTATTTGCTTTCAAAGTAATTAGGACTGCAATACTATTAATATTGTTCTTCAAAATATTTTCCATAAAGGTACATGCCCAGTCACATAATCTGATATTTCAGTCTGCTCTTGAAATTGCTCCTTCAAGTCTCAAAGCTAAAAAAGAAGGTAACAATCCAAGATATATTTTATCAGTAACTGATTTTTCACAAGACCTTTTTAATCATAAAGTCTACAGGAAGTCACAGCAGAGGCCACTTCTTTTTCATATATGTATGGCTTATTAAATATCCTTGGCAGTCACTGACACTGTTATTGGAAAGCCTGAATTAAAAACATCTTCTGTTGTAACCTGCATCACTAAGGGACAGTCTCCAACATTGTACAAGTCAGTGCACACCCCATCATCCTGTTCTCTTCTGGAAATTATAAAACAAAGTACAGTTGGCTGACTTTTCCACTGTTCTGTCTTTTCAGTGCTCTCCTCGTGTCTTTTAAAATAAAAGTGTCTCACTTTCTACCAAAATTCAGTTGTATTTCCTGAGTCTCATGTTTCCATGTGGTTAGGTGTCTCTGGGGGCTTTATTTATTTATGTGACTCCTTATTTAGTCAATAGTAATTTGGTGGTATTTAGGTTCTTCCAAATACAGTCTAGATTACTGACCTCTAGCACTACACTAAGGAGAACTGCTTGATGCCGTGTTGTTCAGTAATGCTTTCTGCCTACAGAGCAAAAGCTCGGACCTTCACCCTCCAAACAAGAAAAAGCAGAATTACCTTCTTTGGACCCCCAAGCCCCAGGCTGAGTTCCCCACCACGCAGCAGAATACCGGGGGCTCTGCTGCTGCTTAGGGATCAGGAAACTGCCCTAAACAAACCCTCCAGCTCTTCTGACACAAAGCAGGGTGCCATGGCCCTGCTATACCTCCTGTCTTGGAAGGGACGTGTGGCGGACACACCTTGGGGAGCAGGAGCTGAGTGATAGCAGAGGCACATCGCACAGCACACCAGAATGGCCAAGGGTGTTTTCAGCAGAAAAACACCATGGGCAACATTACTGACCAGTTTGTCACTACATGGAAGCACACAAAGGGCTTTCCTCTCCTGTCACTTGCTGTAGTATAAACCAGGACTAATCCTGTGGAATGTAGTTAATTTAGGCTGACATTAACCTGGAACAAATGTCTGTATCCAGCCTCTCCATGTACACTGAGAGATGGGGCTTTGTTGTTGCAATTACATTTTTTTAAAGATGTGAGTTGCATAAATCTCATAATCATTTCCTCTGTCTATAATGGCTGTAATCTGCAGTTCAAGAAGATTCCTAATTAATATTAATTCCCACCCTGTGCACAGTGTGTTTTGGCAAGTAATTAGGTCTGAAGGGATGGCAAAACACACTGATCTTCAAATTTTGAACAATTTAATTACAGGCTTGTTTTCTGTGTGGAGCTGCATAAGCTATGAGTTTAGTAGAGAGCATCAGTGCGGTCCTGTTACCGAAGCTGTCTCTGGAGTGAACAGCAGCGAGCGCTCTGCAGGAGGGAGGGCAGGCAGCTCAGGCCTTCTGCCCAAAACCGTTTGATTTAAATGAAAGCCAAATATTCAGCTTATGTGTGTGGCTCTTTACCCAGAGGCTCCTCTCAGACTGCTGAGTTTGCTGCAAATGCCTTCCTGAGAGAAGGTGACTAACAACTGAAAGCAGAAACTAGCCACTCAAAAGGAGGAATACTTTAAATTTCAAATGAGTTCACCAACAAAGAAACTGGCTTTGTCACAGATTTACAGAGCAATTTTTCATGACTCCACACATGACAAATTATCCTCTTTCCTTTTTTAAAATTCAGCCCTTAGAAATTTTTAAATTTATTTCTTAGCATTTTTAACTCATTAGGCTAGATTGGCTAATGGTGAGGCCACCTTTAAGGACAAGTTTCTGTTCTAGATAAGAAGGGAACCTCACCTGTCCCAACCTGTCATGTATGAGATGTTTCTTTGATACCAGATAATGGGACCTTCACAGGTAGGGGGAGCTCTGAAGCCTTTACCCACCCTCTTAACGCATCTTCTAAATGAATCCTGAAAATTAACATCAGTAAAATAGCTGTCATACACCTCACTCCATTTTTCAGAGACAGAAGAGAATCCAAATTGCCTCTGCCTAGTCAAAGGTGTCAAAACAAAGTGATCAAAGTACCAGAAGGCAGAAGATTGCTAACTTGTCAATGACTTAATTGATGGAGAATGATAATACAGGCAAGCAGTTACATGTGTAATGGTAAGTAACAAATGCTATATAAATGATTAAATGTGTTTTCACAGGTGCTTCAGAAAGGCCTTACTTGTAAACTTGTTACTTACAACCTAACTGTAATTGTGGTGGATATGAGCCAAGATTTGCACCTGCTGGAATTGCTTAATATAAATAGCATGAACCAGAACATCTGACTGGGGTGCTCATGATTAAAGATCAAGAGAGAAGAC
>VYZM01001151.1:64523-97671 GCA_013398915.1 Dromas ardeola | reverse complement strand
CTGCTGCTGGTGGTGAACACGAGCCTGGGCTCCCCCAACGAGTCCCTGGCGCTGACCTCCTCCTCGCCGTCCTCCTCGGCCTTCCTGCAGCCGCCCTCCCCGTACTCCCCGGCGGCCGTGGCCAGCCTGGCGGCGGTGGTGGGCTTCCTCATCGTCTTCACCATCGTGGGCAACGTGCTGGTGGTGATAGCGGTGCTCACCAGCCGGGCGCTGAGAGCCCCCCAGAACCTCTTCCTGGTGTCCCTGGCCAGCGCAGACATCCTGGTGGCTACCTTGGTCATGCCTTTCTCCTTAGCCAACGAGCTTATGAATTACTGGTACTTCGGCAAGGCTTGGTGTAACATTTACCTGGCGCTGGACGTGCTCTTCTGCACCTCCTCCATTGTCCACCTGTGCGCCATCAGCCTCGACAGGTATTGGTCGGTCACACAGGCGGTGGAGTACAACCTCAAACGGACCCCCCGGCGGATCAAGGCCATCATCCTCACTGTCTGGCTTATTTCAGCAGTCATCTCCTTCCCGCCATTGATCTCCATGTACCGGGACCCTGAAGGAGATGGCTTTCCCCAGTGCAAGCTCAATGACGAGACATGGTACATCCTTTCTTCTTGCATTGGCTCTTTCTTTGCCCCCTGCCTCATCATGGTGTTGGTCTATATCCGCATCTACCGCGTGGCCAAGCTAAGGACCAGGACCCTCTCTGAGAAGCGTACGATGCCAGAGGGGTCCTCCCAGACTGAGAATGGCTTGAGCCGTGCTGCTGGGGGCTGCACGTCCCTGAGGATGCAGCTGGGAGAGAACGGACATTACTCGGTGCACCACTGGCGCAAAGCCTCTGAACTGGAGGACATTGAGCTGGAGGAGAGCAGCACCTCAGAGAGCAGACGGAGGCGGAGTCGGGAGGAGCATCCCCGCAAAAGCAGCAAGAGCCAGTCCTTCTCCTACTCATATTCCTCCAAGCACTCTAGTAGCCGTCTGTCCCGCTCTAGCAATCGCTCCATGCAGTTCTTCTCATACCGCCGTCGCCGGAAGCGTAGCAGCATCTGCCGTAAGAAAGTCACCCAGGCCCGGGAGAAACGCTTCACTTTTGTGCTGGCCGTGGTCATGGGGGTCTTTGTAGTTTGCTGGTTCCCTTTCTTCTTCAGCTACAGCCTCTATGGTATTTGCCGGGAGGCCTGTGAGGTTCCTGAGACTCTCTTCAAGTTCTTCTTCTGGATTGGGTATTGCAATAGCTCCCTCAACCCAGTCATCTACACCATTTTCAACCAGGACTTCCGCAGGTCCTTTAAACACATTCTCTTTAAGAAGAAGAAGAAGAACTTCCGGCATTGAGCTGGAGGGATGAATTTGCCTTGAGCAGGAGTGGAGTTAAAAGAGAAAGAGAAGGCTCTATGCTGAAAAAGAAGGGAGGGAAGAGAACATGGGGTTTGGGCTTACAGAGAAGGAATAGGGCTTGCCCCCTCGGTGGTACAGAGTGGTGGTGTGGGGTACAGAAATAGTGTTGGGAAGGCAGAGGGCATTCACCGTGGTACAGAATGGCAACATGGTGCTGGAGGAGTGGTGCTGGAGAGGGTAAACGGGGAGGGGAGTGATCGTCTTTGAACCCTGACGGAGGGCATGGGGAGTCTGCAGAGGAAAATAGGCTAAGACACTGAGTTTGGGAGGCAGTGAGCTTTTATGGGCTCTGGAATTTTGTGGGAAAACAAGCAGAGACATCAAGAGGAAAGGATTAAGTGGCAGTGGTGGTAGAGATTTGAGTGTTTATAGATAGTGCAACTGGGGCCTGTGGTGGGCTCGTCCCAGTAAAAAATTGGGTTTTACTGCTTATGTGAGGAAAGAAAGTGCAAAGTACCAGGCACTGACAGTCTTTTGAGTTATGAAAGGATTTAAATGTTTGCCAAAAATACCCTAAAGAACAATCCAAACTCTTTTCTAAATAAACCTTTGTACTGTTAAATCCTTCTGAATGATGATTTTACACAAGGCTTAAGTCAAGCAGAAAGCATGGTGTTTTCTTTTTCTTTGGAGGGGTCTTTGCTCATAGTGCTGGATGGGAAATGTTTTTCCTGTCTTCCCATGATTTTTGATTTGCCAATGGAACGAACCTGGAAATCTTGCATGTTTTCATGAAATATGAAAAAGAGCACATGCACCCTATGACCTTATTTGCCCCTGTTGGATTGCCAGGCAGTAAATTCCTGCTCCATCCCTCTCATATTAGTAGCCTAAGCACCTTGCTGTCCTGGAGCAGGTAGTGGGGAAAACAAAAAATCATGTTGGTGAACTCAACATTTTCTAAGTTTAAAAAAAAAAAAAAAAAACACCTAAATTTCCAAGCAGCTCAACTTGGGGCTGGGGAACTTTTTTCGCTCTTTTTAGGTCCCCCTCAAAAGCCTTATCTCAGGGGCTGGATCTGCTCTCATTCTCAGACAGGCAGTTGGAGGCAGTCTGCTATGCAGATTTTCAGAAGAAGAGCAATCACCACACCACTAAGGTCTTTAAATCCTTCGTATTTACAGTCTCAGAGCAACTAAATCCTTTATATTTATTTTTTTAATGAGAAGCATATATTGCAGATTGTCAGTGGTCTATGTGAACAATTCTCAAAAGAACATGCAGCTGTACCAAACCTTTAATATTAATGCTGCTTTCTTTCCCTTTTCCTGTTTGCATTTCTAGTTTATGATTTCAGAGGATTTTGTTGAGGGGAGGGAAGAGGGAAGAAGAGTTTGAATTGTTATTAAAACAAATAATCTTTCCCATGGGTTTATAAAATGTCATAAACTGTAATGAAGAGAATGAGAGACAGGGACTGGTGTCTGTACATTTGCCACTGAAAGCATACCGAGTGTAAAACTCAGCTGAGCGTTTACATCCTCTCTTCAGCTGTCCTGCTGCAAGGTGTGTATTCTGTTTGGCGGGGTAAATACTGCTCCATTTTACGTGTATCACTCCTTCCATAGGCAACAGGATTGTCAAATTAACCTTTCCACACTAAACAGCTCTTTGAAAGACAGAACAAAATCTCTTCTCTTATGGCAGGCTTCTTGAAACAGCTAAATTGAATCTATATGTGAGACCCATTAGATATCCCCTTTTTTACTCCCTCTGTTCTGTCTGAAAGGTGTCTGTAGCCTCTCTTCTCTTGAAATCTCTGTGGTATAAGGAGAAATGATAGAGCAGTCACTTCGTTTCACCAGTTTTTCATAATAAGCATTTGGTTCACTTAACCTGGAAAAGGAGGATGTTGTCGGTGGCTCAGATTCTGGTGTTAATTCGATAGACAATTTCACTTCTCTGTGAGGGCCAGCTCAAGTGGGAGTTCTGCTGAAGCAAAGATTAGGTGATCACACTAAATGCATTAGAAGTTTGTCTGATTTCACAAAACTGAGACATTTTCAAAGTCTTAAGTACGTAACTTATTGGATCCTTTCTTGAAATAAGGCTTAGAGTTGTGAAAAGATTTGAGCTTTGTTTAAACATCTGCACTTAAAGAAAGGATGTTATGACTTATTTTCAGGAGCATCCCTTTGTAAATAACAATGGTTTGGTACAAGTACGTACCTGAGACAGGTAAATATGAGAAAAATAGCAACCGAGTGGAGGAAATTACAAGCCATTTTCTCTTTTGCAAAATGGAGAATTCTTTTTAAAGTTACATCAAGAACAGCTGAAACAAGCTCATGTTATTTGTAGGTAAAGATGTAGCTAAACAGTTCAGGTTTGTTTAATCTGAAGAAACTATATAATTGCCAGAGCAACCAAAGCAACATATGGTACATAGCTACTACCTCTAAGCTACTGGATGGCTTCATTAGAGATACCCATTCCTACTAAGATAAAGGTCTGCTTTTGTCACTTAGTGCTCATTTAGAGTGGTTTCCCAGTCTGCAGACACACGGCAGTTTCACTGTTGCACTGCTTTTGAAATGAGATTTGTTGCCTGTAAACACAAACCTTCCCCTTCATTTTTCCTTGTAGAATTCAAGGAGTTTATGGAAATGAAATTTAATTGACAGTCAGATTTTAGTGGAGATGAAGTATATGTGGAATGACTGATGTGCCTTAAAAGTAATTTCTTTGCTATAGAATTATTCTGTGGTCATTATAAACATAAAGGAAATAATGCTTCTATTTTTGTTTTGCATTCCCAAATGTCTAGAAGGGATTGGTGCAGATACCGAACGTCTATGTGCAGCAGCATACTTAAAAACAGGGCATTTTCTGTGGTTTTAATTTATTTCTCATCACAGTTACTCATCTGATTCAATGCCTCAAGAGGATCTTACTTCTTCTGAGCTAGATATAAAGTAATATTCATCAATAAAGATGTGCAGTATACACTCCTTTTAAGTGCATTTCCCTCTAAATTAGTGAATACAGAGGGTTTCTATAAAAATTGTTTTTAATGTAACTACTGAATACGCTTCAAGGAAGTAAAATGGGGCTGATTTATTTTTTTAATTACAGTGTTCTCTTATTACTTGTAATAGCTGAAGACTGGAATTTGTTTGTAACATATTATGTGGTGTTAACTTTTCATAAAAAGTTATCAGCTCTGTTACTCACACTGTGGTTGTGCTTCCACTGTAAGTTGGCTAATAGCATATACAGGAAAAAAAATAGTCAGTGCAGCTTTTGCTTAAGAAAAAGGGAGAAGATACTTTATGTGTCAAATGTGTCCAGTTGCGTCTTTGATCACATCTGATGAGCTGGTTGAAACTCTCGCTCTTTACAGTGGTGGAAGAACGAAATGTTACTATGAAGCCATATTGAATGTAAAAACAAGCACCTGATCTTTAACTGTTCATTTGCTCACTTCAACATGAAGAAAATTTTCTGTCAGTCTAAAATGAGAAGTTAATGTTTTATTTTCAAAACCAGTTTTCTGAATAGTTCCACTATTGGCTGGTTATTGGAATATCGAACAGTGCAACTTAGCTAGGAGGGGAAGTCAGTGCTGCTGTCCTTCAGCCCTCTTCTGTGGGAGTTTTGCATGAGTGAGAGTGGCAGAATCAACCTCTTCAAGGCTTGGGGCAGGTGGAAGGGGCCTTCTATATAGGAGAGTTGACAGGATCACAGCTTTAAATTATTGTCTAAAATAAGAATCAGGCCCTTGTTTTTCTGTGTGGTCTCTCTTCAGAAGAGTCATGTTGCTCCAAGAGCACTGACAATTTCTGACAAGTAGACCTGAGATGAAAGACTATGTGCGAGCAGCTTTGCCCACATTGAGCTGTATCACCCTCTGTGAGTAATCCCAGAAAACTTCAGCGGAGTTTACTTTTGAATGAGAGAATTACTTAATGTGGGCAAGGATGTTAGGAGCTTCCTGAGATATTGCCTCTTTTTCAGTAAATGTGCCTGAGGAATGTAAGCAAACATTTGTGTGTAAATGTACAAGAACTGAAAGAAAGCAATTCTCTCTGCTTAACTTTGACTACTGATCAAACCCATAGGAGGTGTGGGTCAAGGAGTTTTTGACTATATAACCAGAGGAACAAACCCTACTGTATATTTTCAGTATAAGCAGTGTGAAGAGGTTTACCAGATTGCATCTGTTTTTCAGAGAAGAAAACTTGTTCTCTCTCTTGCTCTGTGGAACTTGGTATTTGTTAGAACAGCATCTGAGAAGTGTAAAGATTTTGTAGGAAATGTCAGTAATGACAGGCATTTCGGGAGAATGTTCTAACCTTAAACTATGACTACACGCAAGGAAAGAATACCTACAAGCTAAAATGAAGGCCACATGCTATCTGTGAGTTCATTTTCATGGTTGCTCACTGTGACCTTGTTGGGGAGCAGAAGGCAACTAGATGCTTCAGAGAAAAAGCTCTGATTTGGAGGAAGAGCTGTGCATGAGGAACAGGGAGAAACTGATATTTACTTATGTTCTTTGCGCTATAGACAAGTACAGGGCAGGAATTTGCCTGTTTTGTTGCACATTAGCAAATGTTAATTTGCCTTCCAGATCCGTGGGTCAACTAGGCCATACAAAAAATGACACAGGAGAAGGTAGGGATAAGGGATTGCTCACTTCAATGTTCAAGCTTAAGTTTGTCCTTTGTCCTTGAAATTAAGCCAAAAATACAGTTTGGCACTTGGACCCAAAAGGCCATGTAGCATCAATAATGCTACACTGAATATAGTCTAGTTTTAGCAAAAAGCGTCAGTTCATATTATGTACCCTGCACATCTCCATTTCAGGACAGAAATGGGAAAGTGTGACACTTAAGGCTTGTAAGAAAGGAGTAACCAGCAGTTTGAAAGGTCATGGGTGTATTGTGAAATTTCCCTGGATCCCACTCTGATAACTGGGCTGGCTTTAATTTTGTGGCTTCCCAATGACTTTGAACTCCAAAGAAAGACTTAGGGAGGTGTGTAACATCAGAAACAGTAGAAATACTGCTTCTCAAGGAAGCAAAAGGTGGCAAATTACTGAGAAAGTCAGCATTCAGATGGTTATACCAGATGCCCAGACCTCTAGCAGTCAGATGACTCTACTACTGGTTGAGTGGGAAAGGCTGGGTTATCTTCCATTCACAGTGACAATCACGCTTGGTCTGAATTTAGGAGATACCTACAGGTATGTTGCCTTTGTTTGAAGTGGCAGCCCTTAGAGTACGACAGAAGTAATTTTTTAGTAGTTTATCTCTCCTCTGGCACGTCTTTCACTACACTATCCCAAACATTTTTTAATTCAACTGCACAACAGCTGATATGGTAGAGAAAGATTGCCAGTATCTTACAAAATAAAGAAACAGAGGTATGGAAAACATTAGGAATTGAAACCTGGTGTCAGTTCTAGCCTAATGTCTCACTAAGATACCAGTCTTCCTTCACCCCCCTCCTTCTTTTTTCTTTTGGAAAACAAAAATCCATGCAAAATTGCAGAACCTTATTTTTAATAGCCTACACTGATGATACTGTTTACACTAGAAAAAGGAGCTTTTTCTATCAGTACATGATATTCTGCTGTAAAGCAATTTTCTTTACTATAGTTTTCTGAAAAATCTAATGAAACGTAAACCAGCACATAATTCAATTTGTCTATATGTAACTTTCTTAACAAAAATGCTTTATTAAAGTTCCTGAATGTGAACTATACAAATCAAAGATAGCTGCCTGCTTCATCAAAATCAATTAGTTGTGTTTCAGCATTTTTGTGAACAGCAGTCATTCATTTTGTATGATACTATTTCCTGATAGCTCTCTGCTGACAGAGAAAGCTGTACACCCTGTTGACAACAGGAAAAAACTGAGGATTCATATTTCCCTCCATTAACCCTGTTAAGTCTCCTCTAATAAATTAAAAAGCAGGCCACTAGGAGTAGGTCTTTTGGTGTGATGTCGAGTAAGCGACATGAGTCAGAGAAATAATAAACTGACTGGTTTTGAGATGTACAGCACACTTAATAGACTAACCCTAGGCTGCAGGGACGTGCTTCTCTTGTTTTTTGTTCTCCGTGCCTTTGACCCAACATTGCAGATTATTTCCTGCGTAGCGGAACACTTTCAGCACCGCATCCTTTTCAACCTCATGTGTTGGAGTAAGAAATTAATACTGAGGTCTCCCTCTTCCTCACTGAGTGCTTTCACCAATAGGCTATTTATAAAGGTGATGCAGCTAAAATGCCTTTCCTTTAGGCACATAAATGTTTTATTTGATCTAGCTTTTTGTCTCTCAGTAGACTAACACTCTCATTCCACAAGGACATTCTCTATCTGGAAAGTGAACGCATGTCAATGTGAGAAATCCTGAAGACCTGCGGCCACTCCAGCTATGTTTTAAAAGAAAAGGCCACAGCTGAACTAAGGAAAAGTCTTAATCTTGTTTGTGGTGGTGATGCCCTATCTGAGACCACCTACTCAGATGTGCCTCTCATCAGGTTTTGGTGGAAACAGTGTGTGGAGCTGTTCAAACAGTGTGTGGAGCTGTTCAGCTGGGGCCCTAGCAGCTGTACTGAGAGGAACAACTTCAAGTATCCAGCAAAGATTAGGGTATGAAAATATGTGCCTATTGAATCACTCCATATTATGACAGACTCTCTGTCTTTCTGTTCCCTTTTTGCACTCTTTAAAGCAGTCCCCGCTTGCAATCTGGGTACAATACACAGCACACGCCTGCTGTGCCTTTACCTTGTGTGCCCCAGTGTCCGATCTCCAAAGGGTAGATAGCGCTTCTCCTCCTCCCAGGGTTGCTGGGAGGATTCCCCAGAAGACTACCTGTGAGACGCTTTGATGCAGTGTTGTGCTATATGTAAGTACCACTAGTAGAGCAACAGGAGTGATGCTAAAAGTTCTTGATTCACTCCAAACCATACTGTTTTATCACCGATAAATACTTGTGTGCAGAGTTGAGAAGTGTCTATAAATGTGCATTCACTAAGGTTGCCACTGACTTGTTTACATCAGCAGCAGTTTCGGTGATTAAAGGAAGACTTTTAGTCAGTCCATCGGACTGCTAGTTTTGGTTTGCCACGTGGCATATCAGAGGAACATGATGCATTGTTTTAAGAACACAATTAGCAATAGAACTGATTAAAGGTTCCTGGATGACATGTTTTTTCTGCCAGAAAAATGCCACTTTGATGAAATCTGATCTTTCCATGAAGAATGTGTCTGGTTTGCCCCATATATAATGGAAACCAGGAGATCTTTAATCAGCTTCTGCTGGCCTGACTGTTTACTGGCTTGTCTGGCTGGCTGCTGGGCAGGCTGCTGGATAAGGTGCCAGAAAGCCGAGACTTCCAGTCTCCTGGATCCTAGGCAGCTCAGGCCCCTGGGTTTATGGGCACTCAGCTCTGAAATCCATTATCACTTATCTAAATGCTACATAACCTTTGTTATGCTTAGTCTGTCAATGTCTTTATGCATTAAGGAGGGACTACCATGCCCTTTATGCTGATGAGAAACCAAAAGATTAATGGCAGTTAGGTAGGTAAATCTTAACAAGCTTCTACCTTATGTGGATCCTTCCAGTTGCAAGTCCACTGTTGATTCTCAGACCCCTGCTAAGCTCCAATGTAAAAAGTTCTGCTTGTGCTTTAAAGTTCTCCTTTTGGCTCTGTGAATGTTGCATGTCCACAGAACCTGCACACAAATCCTCTCAGGATACACAAACTAAATGTTTCTCTCCTTTGCTTGTCTCGATCTGGTAGGCAGGCCGTGCAGTTTGGGTTTTACAGAATAAGAAAAAAAGTAAGGCACTACCTCTCTAGGAGGCACTGGCATCACTAGCACTTTTTTAAGGACTGTGTTTGTATTTTTAGTCACCAGTGTTGTATTTACGTTCCCATTTCGAGATGCCTGATTTTGCCATGTATTGAACAGGTACCCTCAGGGCATTACTCGGGCCTATGATTTACACCCCAAAGGGGTGGAATTCTTCTGTACTTCTGGCAAAGTACAGAAATCAGAAGTACTACTGAAAACCTAAACCTAGTCACTACCCAAAACCTAGTCACTGAAATAGCGAACCTCATTTATGGGTCAAAGTTCGAATTCAGGCAGAAAAAATGGGGATAAACCCAGGAATCTTTCATATCTCCCATTTCTTTTAGTGCCTGCCAAGTGTCTCAGTTCACAGTGTGGACAACTAGATCATTCTTTTCTCACACTTTGAAGGTCACTGCAACACCTCCCTTGAGATTGCTGAACCTATGTCTTCAATAATCCAGAAATTACCTGAAAACCCAATGAAAAGTAAATGTTACAGAGTCAAGAAATAGCATTCATGATTCTAACATTGGGCAGGATGGACTCCCTAACTGGCAATACGCCTGTTGGGAACAAATATTTTGGGCTATTGAGCAGCTCTGTGTATATTTTTCAGGCAAAGTGATGACCACAGAGGGAACTTGAATGCCAGGTGAATGGTTTGTACAGAGGAGGCTTCCTGACAGTATTTACCACCTTCAGAAATCCAGTCAATGTCTATCAAACTCATACTTTTCATAACGAAGGGAGGGATTGACCCCAAATATAGTATTGAAGGAAAAAAGTAGGTAGAAGTAATTTTAAAACGTAGTCATGCTAGTAAACGTGGAAGGAGAAGGAACCTGTCAGTTCCTAGAGAAAGAGTTCAGCAGCAATTCATTCTTACGTAATTCTGCCATCTCCAGCTTGGGATAACTGATAGTCACATAGGTTGAGGCTGCCTTCAGATTACAATGTTTTCAAGAAGTGTCGTAACTTTTTCGTGTGTTAACTAGATTTTTGTTGTGGTAACAGTTACTATTAATTAATAACAGAAATATTTTTTTCCCTTCCCCTCCTTTCAGAGGAGAAACAAACAGAAAAGACATTTTACAGGACTACAAGAATAACTGTTCCTTTTCTATTTTGGTAATGCAAAATAAACATTCGGAATAAACATATTAAAAAGAGTCATTAGGACTTTTGGATGCAAATTAACCATTTCATTCTCTGATTAATCGAGCACAACTCAATTAACTCAATGCACTTACTTATCCCTGAGGTTTTATGTGTCATGTAATAAAATATCTCGGTTGCCCAGAGAGGCTGTGCTGTCTGTCCTTAGAGGTTTTCAAGACCTGACTGGATAATGCCCTGAGTAACCTGGTTTGGCCTCGTCGCTGACCCTGCTTTGAGCGGGAGACTGGACATCCTGAGTTCCCTGCCAAGCTGAATTAGCCTATGACTCTAAGAGCTGTGTCATCCTAATAATAAACAAAAGGAAAGTCCTAATAATTGGATAGCATCAGAATAATAGTTTACAGAAAGATGCACATATATTGCTATAGGTCGCAAAAGTTTCTCACGTTTATTTTGCTCTTCCTTAGGCCATTTGGATCCCCAAACCTCAAAATCTTTTCTATCATCTGCCATGTGCAAATTCTGTCTAACAAACATTTGGCTGGGTCCAGGACACAAAGATTTTCTTATTTGTTTAGAATTCATTTAATAACTATAGGCCCCTACAGCACGTTCCCTTCTCCTGCCTACCCACCCACACTCCCCCCCCAGTCCTTAACACAGTAGAGGCACATACACATACACAATATTTTACAGACATTTTCTTTAGAACTCCAGCCAAAATACTGCTTTTGATTTCTTCCCCAAATAAAACAAACTATATTTATGTCCAGGAAGTCAAATGTGTCTTCGTGATCTACTGACTTTGAAGAGGTGAAGAATACAGATCATAAAGCACCAAGTCATGATTTATACCATAGCTGTTGTGAGCAGGATAAAAACAACAAGGCAGTGAATATGTGTTGCTATACACAGCTGAAGACTTTATTTAAAGCCTGAACAATGGGAGTCTCTGACCATGACACATGTTGCTTCATTCCTCATTCATTTTTGCATGGAAGGTGCCTGACCCTTATGTAGAAGTAGGTGTCATTTCAGAGGACTGGGTGCTAGATGATGAATTCATGAATATGTTGTCACATATGGAACTGCAAAACCTTTTCTTCCTTTCAAGATGTCAGTAATGTTTCTCTGCAGTTAGGATGCAGATGCTACTGTAGGGCATGTCAATACAGTTGTATATTCCATGTAAGTTATAAGGTTTGTTATTTGGTTGCCACTAAATATATCACAGGGATAGAAAATGCTCTTAACATACGGTTATAATCCTTGATGTAGCTTGTACAAGTACAACATAAAGTATTTATTTCCTCTCAAGAAAGAAACAAGATTCCTGGGGCCAAATCTGCAGCAAGGTGAGAGCAGAGCTGGTCTGTGGCTGCTTGCTGCAGCCTCCAGCTTGCGGCCACCGCTGAAGCAGCTGAAGCACACCTGGGTGAGGGACTGGTGAATCAACAGCATCATGAAGCCGTGGGCTACATTTGTTTCCCACTAGACCTGTTCATGGGATCAACAGGATACAGGTCCCATTGCTACAGCTGATAAATATGCTCTGTTATTCTGTTTAGTTATCAAAAGCAGTCCTTTCTTTCTGCCCATCTCCACTGTCTTTTATGAAGCTGCAGAGGTGCTTGGTACCGTTCAGGCTTCCCCCCGACTTCAGAAACTTCAGAAAACTCCTTCAGGCCCTCTTCTGTCATGACAGGCACTCCGAAAACACTTCAAAATGCCAGCAGTTTTATTTAGTCTTTGATACTATTCAGTGCTCGTTCTGGGCCCCAAACTTTTAAAATTCTCTTTTATAAGAAGTTAACAGCAAGCAGAGACGTTGAGGCCTGGACAAGGATTCCTATGTAGTTCCATTGCTGACCTGTAGCTCAGTGTACTGTGCACTTTGAACCTGTCATTTCAACATTTTCCCTTTTTGTTTCATGATAGGATATGTACAATATTACTTCATTCATAAATATTTTTGAAAGTTATGAACAAAAAAAGTGTCACAGAAGTCCTAGACCATTATTGTTAGAAAAACATATAATAAAAACTTGAGAATAGTCACTGAGGTGCTACTTGTTAAGGAGTTCATCTGTCCTCTGGTTTTGCTTTAAATGACTTGGAATTTGAGGGTTGCGATATGCATTATCAATGTCTACTTTTATATCTACCTTTTGTAGCTTTCCCAAGGTACACTGACATACCTCTAAAAACTTTGCTATTTTATGTATCTACAGAAGATATGACAGAACTGATGATCTATCAATGAGTGTCAGTCTCTTCTCCCAAGTAATAAGTGATAGAACGAGAGGAAACGGCCTCAAGTTGTGCCACGGCAGGTTTAGGATGGATATTAGGAAAAATTTCTTCACTGAAAGGGTTATCAAGCACTGGAACAGGATGCCCAGGGAAGTGGTTGAGTCACAATCCCTGGAGGTATTTAAAAGATGTGGCACTTAGGGACATGGTTTAGTGGTGGACTTGGCCGTGCTAGGTTAATAGTTAGACTTGATGGCCTTAAGGGACTTTTCCAACCTAAAAGATTCTATGGTTGTAGCTAAAGACCAGAACAATTTTTAGAGGAAAACTTTTGCCTGTTATTTTCCTGATTAGCTTAAGTTCATATTATTTGCAAATATTCAGTGCAAAACCTCTCACTGTCTGTGGTAGAGGATTGGGAAGGAGACATTCATCTCTGTGGGAGTTGTGATTCTGGGAACAGCGCTTACACTGAGACTTTGATGTTTCTGAGGCAGTTCCTGTTTTGTGGTTTCTTATGTGCAAGTTGAATGCCTAGAAGCATGATTCCTGCTCAGGGTACAAATAATGACAAATTGTCTGAATATGGAAAAAACTCTGGAATGATAAATGTCAACGTTTTGTCTACATATATCCAGAAAACTGTACTCATGAGGCTTCTAAATCAGTGTGGTCTGTTTCTGTTCTTTGAAGTTATTTTTATAACTATTTCCCAAGCAATTGCACATCCTACAATGAGAACTACATATGTCCCAAGATTAAAATATCAGAAATAAGCCATTTTTAAACCTTCGATGCTCAAAACAAATGGCAAGTGCTTTCTTTATATGCTAGATGAACATTCAGCTCAAACAGTTAAAATAAATAATTGCATTGTGGAAAAACACAGTACAGATCAAGATAACTATATATTTTTATTTGGTATTGTTAAAGCCGTAAATTTCCCCCTTAGGCTGATTTAACATATATGTAAATTTGTCATGTGCTTTTAGAAGTTTTTCTTTGTCTTAAAGTTCCATTTTTATTCTTTTTTAAGGAGAAATCTCACACACACACATAGATTCAGGTAAATAGTTCTATGAATAACCTCAGGGTTCCTTGGAAAGAATGTAATTGTCTGCGCACTGACTCTATAACTGAATTGCCTTTCTTAATAATGGGATGTTGGTTTTATAGGCCCCTGACTGCTCCCCTTTAATACCCGTTTATTATCTTTTTACTTTCTTTAATGTCCCTTTCTCTTTTTCTTTCTTCATGTGTCTTCTTTCTTCCCTGTTCCACAAACCCCCTGCAAAAGTGCAGCTACTGCAAGAAAATAATGCAGGAAAATGACTGTAGGCTGGCATTTACAGACTCCATTTCAAATAGACGACTCCTGCACTGCAATTGAATTAACTGATGCTAGAGCTCAGAAACACAAGCAGGCTCACTCCTATCAGTCACAACTGCCTCTCCCAGTTGCTGCTGCCTTCTTGTAATCATTTAGATACAGAGACCTATAATACTGAAAAATAATTCTTTGGGTAAGTGTATCTGGGGATAAATTGAGTAATACATAAGAAAGAACACAGAGGATACCAGCACCAGCTGCAGATGGCTACTAGTCCATCAACCTCAGCTTCCAAATGGGGCCTAGGGGGAACCAACCCATGAAATAGGCATAATTCCATCAGTGATGAAATGTTCCAGCATAAATTACATTGGTTTTCCTCTAGCTTTTTAGAAAAACTTCAGTTCTGTGGTGGAAACCAGCACATGACATTTCAACTCCCCAAATAGTTGAGAAAATTAGTGCTTAGGTCAACTGTACTATTAAAACCGTAACTATGGCTTTGCTGGAGTGATGATTACAATATATATTGTCCAGTAGAAACAAACAGATTGAGCATATGTCACCACAAAATACAATTCTTATATTACTGGTTCTTCCAAACTCAGGTAGAGAAATACTGCTGCAAAGTAGCCTCCTAGTATTGAATAGCAAATCCTATGAAGAGACTGAAGAGGGGAAAGTATCATTCATTCATGAAATGGAAATACGCTGTCACAGAGCATTTATTTCACATGGGCCAACTAGTCATAAATCCTCTAGAAATGATCTATCAGTGCACTTGAACTTGGATTCTGGGGCTCAGAGGGGAAAGCGGGAAAGAGTTTTTACCTTATAAAGGTAGAGTTTATTTTTACACACCTACTAATGCGTTCAACTGCCTTAATAGCTGACGCCTCCTCTGCATGAGAACTGTATGACAAAGCTGACAGAGGGTTTTGCTGGAAGAGAGCGCACAGACTTTTGTGATAGGTAGCAGCAGGTTTCAAGGACACCAAAAGGTTGTGCAAAGGACAGGAACTGAACTAAATGGGTTGCCCTCAGCTATTGTCCCGTTGAATCAAATGACACCTCTGAACCAGGTTAGCTGGTGATACTGTCTGGCAGGACCAAGCAAAAAAATCCCTTGGAACAGGAGACAGACTTCTACTGAAACACCTGGATATTGTGAGCAGGTTTGAGAGGTGAGTGGAGGTGTTACTAGAAGCACCATCTGATCAGTGGATGGAAAGGAAAGGAACAAGCTACCACTAAAGTCACTGAGGATGGGAGCCTTTCACTCTTGTTTGTATAGGGATTCTTACGCTGTATCTCCCCAAGTTATGATGTGTTTACTTTCCTAGGAATGGTTTGTTTACATATATCTGTATGCTAGCAAATGGGGAAGATTTTCCTCTATGCCACCCCACAGGTTATATTCAGTTTTCAAAGACATTTTAATGAAAAAAAGTAATTAAAAATGAAACTCTTTTTTGTACCATTGGCTACTTAGCTGGAGAACTAGAGCTAGTTTTCAACATTATTATCCCATTTTGACAAAGTTTTTCACAGAGTTTTAATTTTTCCTAATTTTTTCAAATGGAAAACACCAATGTTGGGAAAAACTCTTCCAAACCATATGACATAAAGCTTCTTTTTCTATATTTTTATTTCTCAACGTCTGTCTTCCTACTTGTACATTTTTTCCTATTTTGCTACAGAAGTATGGAGCAAAGTAAAAATCCACACCTGCAAAAAATTAAGAATTTCAGATTTTTATTTTCTTGAGAAGGTTCTTAAAATCCAAACAAGACAAACAGTAGGAAGACTAGCATACAAAATTCTGATGACTAATAAGTCATTTGTTGGCAGAGATTTTTGTTCGAGATACCAGGGTTTCTAAACTAGTGTTTTCCATTTGAGCTTAGAGATGATAATGTGAGTGCACAATAGGCATATTTCTGCCTTTAGTTTTATTCTCTAATAAGAATAAATTTTATAATGCTTTTGTCAGAAGCTGGATTTCACCAATGTTAACTAAACAAACCAGAATCCTCCGAGGGGAAGACTACCCAAACACATGGCTACAACTTAGCTGTTGCTGGCTCAGACAATGAGCATTCGTTGTTTTCTGAAAGAGCTGCTCCGTTAACACGGCAAAAACTCAAGCTTGGAATTTGGGTATCTTCAGTCTGGAATAGAGAGTAACTTTAGACAACAGGTTTTGAAAATCTTGGTTTGAAAATCTGATCCTATTAAAACTCTTTGCTTGGATTATAACCAATTTCTGTTGTTATAGTTCAGCAGCTTTTGAAAATCATTTCAGGGAATCTTTTGTTGTCATAAAACAATATCTTCTATTATTCAGTCCCTGCCACCAACACCTTTTGTTTTCATAATATGTTCTACCAATAAAACATTTACTATCATTCAGTCAGTGTAAACTCTGTTCAGGCTCATCCACCGTACATTTCTTGATGAAAAATTTGTGACAGTTCTAAAGCCAACTGATCAGCAAGCTAATTTTTTAATCATATGCATGGGTGAAAGTATTTTACTAAAAAGGAGATATGAAAAAGAAGTAGATCATTAGTACCGAAGCAGAGATGGCTTTACAATTTTATCTCCTAAAATGCAGCTGAGAAGATCGTTATTAAGAAAAGAATGTAATTTTTCAAATGAATTTGTGGCTGTAACAGCTAGCGAGGCATTTTTTTTATTAGCTTCAAGAAGGAATGACTGTTATATAATACTACAGCAATAGTTTCAGGGCACAAAATTCAGAGCTAGATGATGAGGAGAAAACATTCAAGAGGGCACAGATTCAGAAATTTGGTTTAGAAACTTCTACAGAATTGGCATTTGTAGATTTCCTGTGTTCTGCGTAGTGAATAACAACGAGAACCACTGCTCAGACAGAGTAAGCATATACCTTTACTACATGATGCAAATATTTCATCTTGCTCTGATAGGTATGGAAGCTGTTTCTCAGTGTATAGAGATGAGTTTTCAAGCTGTAATAACAATATATTAGATTCTGGGGGAAGTCCAAAAGAAAAAAACAGATGATTTTTCTTCTCAGGGCAGGATGTGTAGAAGTTTCCATTCCGGTATCAAGGTTAAACTTCATTTACAATGGTGAATTCATGTTTCAAGCTAAGATAAATGAATTTCATCTACTTGTCCGCCAGTAGTCATGAGTCTTTTTGTTTCATCTTCTCCTCAGTAGGCTTCACTTATTGGCACAAATGGATTCTGATATCAAAGGCAATTTCCAGTTGGCTTTAGGACAGCTATTATTTAATTGTTCCCTTTAACCGTCTTTTCTCTGTCACCAGAAGCTTGTGAAAACTCTTGTATTTAAAAAAGGCTGTGGGCCAAATTCCCTGCTGGGATATTTCTATGGAGCTACACTAGTTACAAATTTCACCTAGTAAATTCCACTCTCACTGCAGTATCTTAAATTTCTCCATCTCTTTTTGTGATAGCCTGTAAAACCTTTATAAAAAAATAACCAATATAGATACCCTGACCAATGCCCAAAACTAACCCAGCAACGTGCAGCATCCACCACCTCTCCCCTAAGATACTGAGGAGAGCTACTGGAAAGGGGGCCGTGGCTTGGGGTCACAAAGCAAAGCCTTTTGAAGGAGACAGGCTCCCAAGCCTGACTGGAGAAGGACATGTTGCTTTGCACTTCCTTGCGTCCTCGCTCACCATGGTAAGACGGAGGCACTGGGAGGGACCCTGCAGCATCCTTTGGATTACCAGCCGCAACAGTTGTATTAAGAGACAGTTGCTTAACAAGGTAAGTTGATCTGTGAAAAGGGATAAAATCACAGAAGAAAGGTGAACTGCGGCATTGGATGTCAGTGGCACCTCAGAAATCTCCATACCATGTTCCACAGCATGGGTCAAACACATCCTTCGTTGTAATTCACAGGCTGAACCACTCTGGGGACATTGCTCCTTATGTTGGGACATATTGTACTTATGCTGGTAGGAACAGGTGTGGTGCCAACTATGTCCTTGTAAAAAATGTTGTTTGAGTATCTTGTGGCAATGAAAGACAGTTTGTAATCCTACCTCCTTTTCTAGTCAGAGAGATTCTGGAGATAATTTTTTAACATTTGACAAACAGTACAACGATATACTGAAGACAAAATTACCCCCTTCCCAACTAGTGGATCAAAAATCTACTTTAGTTTTCTGAGGGTCAAGAGGGCGTGAAGAAGGTTCAGAGTGGGTTTAGACATATCCTTTAAAATATAATTGCAAAATTTCTTTGTGTACTGTAGTTATTACAGAACTGTTGATTGACAGATGAGCAGTGTGTGCATTTATGTTTCAGAGTACTACAGTGTGTAAATAGGTGAGCAGTACCCTGAAATATTGTTCCATTCAGCTGGAAAGCTGCAGGGATAATTGGTCTTGACTCAAAAGGAAATAGAAGCTAGAACAGGAGAGATAATTTGGGGATATCATATTAACAAAAGGAAAAGAAGGTCATTTCTCTGAATATTTTTTCGCACACTTACAGCAACCTAAACCTGACAAGCCATCAGAAATGCCAGAGACAAAGATATTTGCATTTCTAAACACACCAAATGCTTAGAAGCTAAATTCTTTTTCTGTAAGATCGCAAGACCTTTCTAAACAAAGCCAATGCCAAGAGCTGCCTGTAGGAAACAACTCTGTTAAGAGCTCCATTCTGAACCTTTTTGCATCAGAGTTTTGTTTATGTCATGTGCTCTTGCATGCATGTTTCCTGCTAGCTCAGGAGTGCATAATCAATCCTACATAAAATGTATTCCCAGGCCACTAAGGAAGACTCAATTAAAGATACGCTTTTGGTGTGTTTAAAATGGTCCTGTAGGAATATTTCTTTTTATGCTGACATATATGTCATCTCAGTAAATCCTTCAGTCACGCTCTAGATATAAGACTGTAAGCAAAATAATCCTATAGACAAATAAATGCATGGATTTAAACTTTAAAACAGGAAACTTTTATACAATACAGTGGTAACAGTCATGGATATAACCAGGTGGCATTGTTCATTTGCAGTTAGGTCTCTGAAGATAGTTGGGTATCGCAGTGCTCAAATTTCTGCCCTGTGCTGAACTCTGATGATTCATAAACTCTCAAATTAAGCCATTTTCTCCCTGATACATCATATGAAGGCAGAAAGCTCGTGTAATGAGAGTGGGAGAGTACAAATGAGTGTCTGCAAAAATTGCATGCTAAGCACATTGCTGCTGGAAAAATCTTTGTGGGGTGGGGTGGAGAGACATGTTCTCAGGGTCAGGAAGCTAATTGGGCTTCAGGAGTGTACCTCTCTTTCCTTGGAATTTACCATGAGGTATATTTGGGTTTGAAATTGTGCTTTCTTTCCCTGTTACTCAAGTTCTCTGCAGAAGAAATTTGAACCTTATTTCTCACGGCTTTCCTCTAACCACAACTCTGCAGAGTAAACTGACGGGGAAAACCACTCTTTTTCACAGCTGAAACTCTTCCTCCATACAGAGAATAATTCAAATATCATTTTGCCCAGAGTAAAGTGTAACCCAAGAACTTAAGTCCTACAGCATTCACGAAAAAATGGGGAGACCAGAGCTTCAGTCCTGAACTCTCTAATGCTCGGTCTGAAGCAGGAAGAAAATCCCTATTTCTGTGGCCCAGCAAATGTGTAATTATATTTGGCAGGGAACGGTTTTGACAAAACCGAGTAAGAGGCATGAAGGCACACACAAGGCTTGTAGCCAGGCTAGGGCTCGCTCAGGCCAGGCAGCTAGTAGACTCGAGGGCTGGAAGAGAAATATTCCACAGGCCTGAAGAGCGTGTGGGTGAAGGGAGATATTAATATGTTCCCATATGCTTTTGTTTGAGTGGTTGCTGCGGCCCCAGTTCTGGCTGGATTGAATTTGCCATAAAGGGAGAATGAGGAATGGCCGCTTTGTGAGACCCAGCAAACAGCCCCTGTGCCTCAGCCCAGGTCATGGCAGGGAATAAAGAGAAACACAGGTGCTCAGGGAACTTCCACGTGGAAGTCTTGCAAGGAGGATAAGCAAAAAATCTCACAATACATTAACTCCTGCACTTATTAGGTGAGATCACACAAGGGCATGTCTGCTGAGGGGCCTGAGCCTCACGCTGCTTTCAGGTCCCGTAGGCACAGGAGACGAAGCCCGACATCTGCAAACACTTACAGCAGAGTCTTCACGTGCAAAGCTTGTTTGTCCAAACAGACTGTGCACACACAGGATTTCACCAGCCATCTGATGGCACGTCCAAAAGGCCCTTTATGAAGGATTTGTTCCATTACTGCTTTAATAAATACTCCCTCTGTATCGCAGGGAATATTAACCTCTAATACCAGTTCCATCCCTATATTTTGTTCTCCGCCTCCAGAACAGGATTAGCTGTATACATAAAAAAACCCCTTATTAAATAATAATAATTAAAAAAAATATTCTTTATAGTCCTATTGTTACTGTTTCTATCTGTCAACTGAGGTAATGAAGTAAGGAAATGAAATGTTCTTTGATTTTGAGATTGCTAGCGAAATTATGCAGACAGATCATTTTCCAATCTTAAATCTAAATAATTCAGCTGCCATAGGATCAAAGTATGTGTTACGCTGCCCTCAATTTTCCATGCATTGATTCATCCTTATTCCCCTTAGCACATTTTCCCTTTGATTTGATAATGCTCGTAAAAGCAGTTGGCAGTGAGTATGGTCAGCATCCAGATTGCTCATTATCATGCTTATTGTTCTAAGCCTTATGTTCTCCTCCTCCTCTTGTAACCATTTATACTTGAGAAGTAAAACCTTACCTTGTGTGTACATCTGTGTAAGCATTCAGGAAAAAGTCAAATCTCTCGCATTCATACTGTAGTATACAAAAGCAAATATTGCAAAATGGCTTAATCTTTGTTGTTCCAAACCAAAATTCATGAAGTAAAACACAATAACATAAAACTGGTGATGCTTATACTCACCTTCCTCTGATGTATCAGAGTGGCTGCGTTCTTCTAGAAAAAATTAGACTTCTCAGATTGAGGGTCTGGTTTATTAGCTGTATTTGATGATTGTCGTGGTTTAACCCCAGCCAGCAGCTAGAAACACGCAGCCACTCATTCACTCTCCCTGCTTGGGATGGGGGAGAGAATCGGAAAAGTAAAAGTGAGAAAACTCGTGGGCTGAGGTAAAGACAGTTTAATAAGTAAAGCAAAAGCCGTTCATGCAAGCAAAGCAAAACAAGGAATTCATTCACTATTTCCCATTGCAGGCAGGTGTTCATCCATCTCCAGGAATGCAGGGCTCCATCACATGTAATGGTTACTTGGGAAGACAAACGCCATCACTCCGAACGTCCCCCCCTTCCTTTTTCTTCCCCCAGCTTTATATACTGAGCATGACATCATATGGTATGGAATATCCCTCTGGTCAGTTGGGGTCAGCTGTCCCAGCTGTGTCCCCCCTTCTAATTTCTTGTGCCCTCCCAGCCTACTCACTGGCAGGGCCACATGAGGAGCAGAAACGGCCTTGACTGCTTAGCAACAACTAAAAACACCAGTGTGCTATCAAAAGCAAGTCATGGACCTTTTATTCACCATTGCACCTTTCACAGAGCATTATTCTACAGGAGCCTACGGAGTTACCTGTCATTAACAGTGGTGTGAGTCAGGCGTCATCAATGTTCTCCAGTTATTTGCTAGCAGAGAGGAAAGTATTCCTCATATCATTCTATAAGTCTGGGTTTTGGAGGCTGTACTTTTATAGACAGTCCCACATGCAGGGACACACTTGGATGCCTGATAAGTCTTTTTTAATAATGTAATACAAAAGCCTCTTTGTACTGAAATCTTTCAGGCAGTTACTCTAATCACCTTACTCTATCCTTATGTGTGTGAATACATACTCTTAAATCTCTCTCTATCCTCTTTTCCTTAGCAAAGAATTATTTTCTATTTGCATCATGCCTAACAATGAGGTCCCAATTATACAGAAGCTTCTTGTTTCTACCACATTAAACATAAATAGCAATAAAAATAGTCTTTCCTATGACTAGTTCACCCAGCTCTAAACATAAGGTACTTGAACAAACATATTTTTGGCTATCATAATGCAGATTTTAATGCTTTTTTAAGTGTACATTTTTTTGCTTCTAGCTACAAAACTTATCCTTGTTACACAGGAAGTTTCTAATTCACATTTCTGCAGAACATTGCAATTCTCAAATACAGCTTATTTTAGAGCGTGCTTACAATTCTTCTGGAAGAAAGTACAGTGAGATAAAATTTTTATCAGAACAAAAATATATTTAAGGTTACAGATCTATTTTTAGCTCCCACACTTGGTTTTCTTTGATTAACAAAATTGGTTTGAAAATTGCCAGGTGTACTTGAAGGAAAAAGTTCTCAGATTTCCTTGATTATACACATCAGTTGGCTTTGCCACTGAATTTTCTTGTTTGTTTTATCAATTGGTTAAAAAGATGATGTTCTGCAGTCATCTGAAAGAAAATCCTATTACAGAGAAGTCTAGGGGGCTTGGGCACATTGTTGGCATGGCCACGACAGATGTACTGAGATGGAAATTCTGAGTGTTGTAATGCTTCTGGGGATTTGTAACACTGATGCTCAAAATCCTGGAGGTAGGCACAAAAGTGCTGCAAGAAGGACTGAAAAAACTGGGGAAATTACTGAGGAGAAGGGTAAAAGAGAAACTCACAGCTCCACCTGCAACTTGGTGTCACAGAACCAGGTATCATCACAAGTACTTCTGTCTAACAAGCAGCCCTTGAAGTCTGACAGACTGTAAAGCATTTCCTGCTTTAGATCCATGTAAGAATAAACTTTCTCAGCTCAAAAGTCACGTAGCCAATCCAGGACATTTGAGTGCCCAGAACTGACTTTTTTGTCAAAGTCAGTGCTGTCCTTTCATTGGACAGGCTTTGGTTTGGGGGGTTAATGTTGTTGCTTTTTTTCTCTGAACTATTTAATTGAATTTACACCAGGAAAAAACAGTCTTTCTGTGTATGTTTAGATTAAACACTAGCTATTTATGGTTTGCACAGAGTAAACCATAAAACCAAAGACAAAAAATTGAAGGGCTTGTTTTGGCCACATCCCTGGACTGGTGCAGAATAGCTGCTCCTGCATCAGCCCTTGCAGATGCTTGCCCAACATATTCTTGAAAGTCCTCAATGACACATTGTCCCGAGTTGGGCTCTTGCCTCCCTATCAGTTACAAAGTTTTTCCTAACATCCAGCCAGTATTCTTCTGTCTTTCAAATTCAACTAATTTCTCTTTGTTCCTCCTGGCAGGCATGTAAAACAACTGATCTCTATTCATTTTCTGTTCAAACAACCAGGACTGGTAAACATTTCACATAAACACACAGACTCATCTAAGAAATCTCTCTGATTTATTGTTTCTCTGATGGGAAACTGGCCTGTTTCTGGCTGATGAATTTGAGACCTTGCAAGACTTACAATCTAGTCTAATTTGGAAATAAGATTTCATAGTTAGGAAAAAAACAAACCAACCAAACAAAAAACCCCAAATCTCAACCTGTATATCCAACATCAGGCACCTGCCCTTCTGCTTCCTTGAAACAGAATCTGTAGCGACATAAATAATAAAATAAAGTCATACTGTGCTACAGTTCTCCATCCCAGACTATGCCCCATATCACACATTTGCTGTGCAAAGCCTGTACAATGCAACCTTGCATTGCTCCACAGCATGTCCTGCATCTCTTTAATCCCTCCTCATCAGATCATCTCAGGGAGTGATGGTCAATGCCACTGTGGTAAAGAAAAAGAGCAGAAGGGGGTGAGCTGGGATGCCATGGTTTGTTCAAGTTACTGCACAGGGAGGACTGAACAAANACATTTTTTTGCTTCTAGCTACAAAACTTATCCTTGTTACACAGGAAGTTTCTAATTCACATTTCTGCAGAACATTGCAATTCTCAAATACAGCTTATTTTAGAGCGTGCTTACAATTCTTCTGGAAGAAAGTACAGTGAGATAAAATTTTTATCAGAACAAAAATATATTTAAGGTTACAGATCTATTTTTAGCTCCCACACTTGGTTTTCTTTGATTAACAAAATTGGTTTGAAAATTGCCAGGTGTACTTGAAGGAAAAAGTTCTCAGATTTCCTTGATTATACACATCAGTTGGCTTTGCCACTGAATTTTCTTGTTTGTTTTATCAATTGGTTAAAAAGATGATGTTCTGCAGTCATCTGAAAGAAAATCCTATTACAGAGAAGTCTAGGGGGCTTGGGCACATTGTTGGCATGGCCACGACAGATGTACTGAGATGGAAATTCTGAGTGTTGTAATGCTTCTGGGGATTTGTAACACTGATGCTCAAAATCCTGGAGGTAGGCACAAAAGTGCTGCAAGAAGGACTGAAAAAACTGGGGAAATTACTGAGGAGAAGGGTAAAAGAGAAACTCACAGCTCCACCTGCAACTTGGTGTCACAGAACCAGGTATCATCACAAGTACTTCTGTCTAACAAGCAGCCCTTGAAGTCTGACAGACTGTAAAGCATTTCCTGCTTTAGATCCATGTAAGAATAAACTTTCTCAGCTCAAAAGTCACGTAGCCAATCCAGGACATTTGAGTGCCCAGAACTGACTTTTTTGTCAAAGTCAGTGCTGTCCTTTCATTGGACAGGCTTTGGTTTGGGGGGTTAATGTTGTTGCTTTTTTTCTCTGAACTATTTAATTGAATTTACACCAGGAAAAAACAGTCTTTCTGTGTATGTTTAGATTAAACACTAGCTATTTATGGTTTGCACAGAGTAAACCATAAAACCAAAGACAAAAAATTCAAGGGCTTGTTTTGGCCACATCCCTGGACTGGTGCAGAATAGCTGCTCCTGCATCAGCCCTTGCAGATGCTTGCCCAACATATTCTTGAAAGTCCTCAACGACACATTGTCCCGAGTTGGGCTCTTGCCTCCCTATCAGTTACAAAGTTTTTCCTAACATCCAGCCAGTATTCTTCTGTCTTTCAAATTCAACTAATTTCTCTTTGTTCCTCCTGGCAGGCATGTAAAACAACTGATCTCTATTCATTTTCTGTTCAAACAACCAGGACTGGTAAACATTTCACATAAACACACAGACTCATCTAAGAAATCTCTCTGATTTATTGTTTCTGTGATGGGAAACTGGCCTGTTTCTGGCTGATGAATTTGAGACCTTGCACGACTTACAATCTAGTCTAATTTGGAAATAAGATTTCATAGTTAGGAAAAAAACAAACCAACCAAACAAAAAACCCCAAATCTCAACCTGTATATCCAACATCAGGCACCTGCCCTTCTGCTTCCTTGAAACAGAATCTGTAGCGACATAAATAATAAAATAAAGTCATACTGTGCTACAGTTCTCCATCCCAGACTATGCCCCATATCACACATTTGCTGTGCAAAGCCTGTACAATGCAACCTTGCATTGCTCCACAGCATGTCCTGCATCTCTTTAATCCCTCCTCATCAGATCATCTCAGGGAGTGATGGTCAATGCCACTGTGGTAAAGAAAAAGAGCAGAAGGGGGTGAGCTGGGATGCCATGGTTTGTTCAAGTTACTGCACAGGGAGGACTGAACAAATGTTTGGAAGCATCTGGCAGAGTTTCTTATTCCTTTTGTTGAGCCTTTGAATATGTGCACTGAGGCAGATGATCTGTGAGTAAAAGTGATTCACACCGAAATGGAATTTTATTACAAAATTCCAACAACCACAAGGAGATTCTGCTTTGCATTGCACTGTAATTCTCACAATGTAGCCTTCCCTTTCAAACAATTTAGTACTTCTTTTTTAGTGCCTAGGTTCTGAAATTACCAGATCCCTCCCTGCGTTCAACTTTATACATCAGAGCGTTAAGGGCCTGATGTACACAGGACTAAGGAATCTCTGGGTTTTCATGCAAATCATTCCAATAGCATGTCTCCTCTTTCTTCCAAGACTACGGATGCCATGCGGTGCGCGGATGGCTGCCTCTGCATCCAGCTCTATAGGTGATGGAAGACAGCCAGATAGAGAACGCCTGTGCCAAGGGACAGCACATGCATGCTGTTCAAGATGCTCCAGGAGGCACAATGGCTCAAGATGTAACTGATTCTTTCCTTTTTCTTTTACTCAGTCACAGTATGCGTAGCAATAATTCTTCATTTCTTGAAGATGAACTCATTCAGTTGTTTGTAAAGCAGCTACAAGCCTGGAATGAATCTGCATTGGGTGTCCATGGCAAGGTGTTGGCAGTGGGGAGCTACAGGGAGGGCCTCTGGGAGAAAAGGCCAGAGGATGGCCTGTGCTGGACATGGTCAGCTCCAGCCAGCTCCAATGGACCCACCACGGGACACAGCTGAGCCCATCAGCCAGGCTGGTGGTGCCTCTGGGAAAACACATTTAAGAAAGGCCAAGATGGCACACAGTAGAGAAAGGAGTGAGGAAAAAAGTGTGAGAAACAGCCCCAGGAGCACCAAGGTCAGTGAAGGAGATGGAAGAGGTGCTCNCCAGGAGCACCTAGGTCAGTGAAGTAGATGGAAGAGGTGCTCCAGGAACTGGAGCAGAGACTCCTCTGCAGCCCATGGAGAGACCATGATAATGCAGGTTGTCACCCTGCAGCCCATGGAGGACCATGTCAGAGCAGGTATCCACACTGCAGCCTGTGGAGGACCCCACACCAGATCAGGTCAATATGCCCTGAAGGAATCTGATGCCCATGGGAAACCTATGCTTGGAGCAGGAGAAAAATATGAGTAGGAAGGAGCGGCAGAGAGGAACTGTTATGGGCTGACCATAAATCCCCATTCTCCAGCCCCCTATGCTACTTGGAGCAGAGGAATTAGAGGAGTCAGGAATGAAGGAGTGAAGCTGACCCTGGGAAAAAGGAGAAATTGAGGGAAGGTTGTTTTAATTTTGTCTTTGTTTCTCACTATCCAAATCTATTTAAATTAAATTATTTTTTCCCAAGTGAAGTCTGTTTTGCTCATGATTGTAATTGGTGAGTGATATCTCTGTTTTTATCTAGACCCATGAGTTTCTTGTATTATGTTCCCTTTCTGCCCTGTTGAGAAGGGAGAATGAGAGAGCAGCTGGGTGGGTGTCTGGCAGTTGGCCAAGGCAAACCCACCACAGAATCATTGCACTCAGTGCTTGTAAAAGATTAATTTTAAGTCTTCTTTAAGCTGGGGTGAACTACATGAGTCACTATGCCTTTTTGATTCTTAAGATTTGTTCACCAGCATTTGTGTGCATTTTAGATTTTATTTTTATTTACCACCACGTCTACAACCAGCTTCTGAATTCCAAGGCATTTTTTCTTTGAAGAGCTGACTAGAGATCTACTGATCTCTAGTAGATTTTTTTCCCTTTGATCATATAACAGGTAGGCTTGGTAACAATCCTTATTTGAGGTTTTCCCGCATCTTGGATCATAAATTCCAGGTTTCAGCTGCTTATGATATTGCTAATCTTCAGCTTTTGGAATACATTGTTTCTGTAGTGCGTGTACACTGAAATATTTTTAGCAAATATAAACCAATGTATTTTAGTCATTTCTGAAAATGAAGTTAGGGAAAAAACGTTATTTTGTCCATCCCAAAAATGGAATAATTCAGAAGCAACTATCCTGAAAATGGTTTACTAAGGAACAAAGACAGGTGGTCCTGCTTTGGTACTACCCCCAGCCTTTCTGAATCCACTCTTCCTTGTTGACGCATTCATTCCCCAACCTCATATCTAACTTCTAGGGGAAGTAATATTTTCTTATGATTGAATGGAAACAGGAGCTCTCTGTTCATTTCTTGGCACTTCATCAGAACCATTATCTTTTTAAATGATAACTGTATCTCCATTCCCTGCATTTATTTCAAAACAGCTATTTCCTTTTCTCCATCTTTTATCTGACCTGCCAATTATATATGTATCAGGGCTGAAATGCCATCTGTGTGTTTGTGAAATGTTTATTCCACTGAGGCTGTGCCTTAAATTGATAACTTTTGATATTGTCAGAAAAATATAATCTGGAAAACTGATCAAGACCTGAAGAGTCTGGATAGAAGAAGAGAGTAATATGAACAGAGGAGCGCTGGAGTTTATCTGAGCTGCATCAGGAAATTCATGCAGCTGACATGAAGTGGTAGTTATCACTAGTATGGGTTTATCTCTCTTCTTCCCCTGTAATACTGTAGGATCTGATACAGTAGGGATATCTTTCCATCTCTCACCACACTCTTAAACCACACACACAGCCATTGGATCTGAATGCGAGGGCTCCATCAGATGTGACAGGCACATCTGATGCCTTTCAAAGTGACATTATTAAAAGGAATAGTAACACTGGTAATGTAGCACCTTATACTCCAGATAATCTTTAGGGTGCTGTAGCTAAGGAAAACCCGAGAAGAAACCATGGCTTTTATCAAAGAAAATGTCTTAAGTTGTCAAATGAATGAGAAACTTAATATGTTGCAGTTTTGTAAGCACAGGGGACGATAGCATCACAGCTCAAAACACAAGTCCTTCATAGATTAGCTAAATTATGTCCTTTGTTAGTTGATGGTAGTGTAACAATCCAGGCTCCACTTTATGAAATCTAGCTTAAAGTTCAAACTATCATGTATTTACATGGTACATGTTTTAGCATGGCCAATACACAACTACAGAGCACCATACTCATTACTCATTTTCCTTAGTACTAGGACAACTGGATGTCTGAAGTCACCAGAATTAATACACAGGTTTAATCACATCACTTGTTTCTAACCTTCAACCATACACAATTTGCATAACATAAGCTTATTTACAGGCTGTTGGACACTACCATAGGGGTGCAATAATGAAGAAAGGCAACTCCAAGTTCTGGTAATCATTTTCTTGACTTAAATACTTAGTGCAATTTTTTTCCATGCCCTTATGTTTTATTACTGAAGCATACTAGTGCTTTTACCAGCTGGGCTAAATGTAGTAATTGTTATTTTGTTGGAATGGTCACATTAAATGAGACCATTGTTTGAAAATTGTCCTGCTGTCTAGGGTCAAAGAAAAGGCAAACAGAAAAGAGCTAGAGAAGTGTTAAAATAATGACCCAAGTTCTGAAAAATGAGATTTATCATGAGGGCATAATGAATAACAGTGTAATTAGCCTATTCAAAAGAAGGTTAAAAGACTAAGATCACAATCAAGTAGCATCTAATTGTGGAAGAATTGTGACTCTTCAGTGCAGAAGAGAGAGATTCAAATTTCAGAGGCTGAATCTTGATGTACCTGAATACACAAATTTTAAGAGAAGATAACTAGCTGTTGGAACAACCTATTAAGGGATATGATAGCTCTTCTAATCAAGTTAGAGTGCTTTTTTAAAAGACAGATTATAGCTTAGTGTTACAGCTTTGATGCAGAAATGATTGGTGATGGTCTTTGGTGTGTGTTGTACAGCGGAGTCAGACTAGATTTTCATAATGGCCTTTACTGCCCTTAGTAATCTATGCATATAAGATTTCATCATGGCTAAGGGCAAATGTGGGTGGTATAAGCAACTAACTCCTGCTTTAGAGCCTTTGTGTCAGACACTTTTCCCTTCATTCTCCCTTACCTCCCATGGGAGCAGTGGGAATGGTGTTCTTCACTTTATAGGTTTAAGAAGAAACAAAATGATGAAAAAAACTCCCTTTCATAAATGTCTTGGAACATTTCACAAGAGAAGTTAAAAATATAAAAACTGAAACTGTTTAAACTAGTTAGAGAGCAGTGCTGAGTGCACAGAAATTAAAGAAGCTGTTCCTCAGGGAAGTTTCAGTATGTTCCTTGATCACAGTTCAGCTGCAACCTCTATAATTCAGCTGAAGAGCAATCTTTTAAGTCATCTAAGGTAAGGAAGGAATCTTGAAGAACTCACCTGCTACATTCCTCAGCCCAAAGGAACGAGCACCATGAACCATCCCTGACTAAGAACCTGGCTTAAATGCTTTAAGGAGGGAGATTCCAACCCATTGCAACGTCCAAAACTTGTAAGAATTTTTTTTTTTCTGACACAGATGGCCTTTGTAGCAGAATTTATTATTACTATAAGTCATTACTATCTGATAAAATTATGCCTCCAATACTAATTACACTAAATCCATATAAAATATCAATGAAAACAAGGTAAGGGCACACGCACATAAAGAAGGTGGACGCAAAGAAGAAACATCATGAAGGATTTTTCTTTTGATCTTCTCTGGAAATTTGTAATGGTTGACCCCAGGGCCATCCAATGATGTAATCTATGAAAATCAGATTCTAAATTCTCCGTCCTCTTTATTAGATAGGAAAATTCTTAGAGTTCACTTTCTGTTACACATCTCACAGACGTAAATACACTGAAATGGAAAAAAAAGCATAACGTAGATTCTGAGGTGAAGATGAATGAGGGTGCTCCGATACAAAAGGGATTTGCTTAATGACTGTCAAGTTTTCATGAGAATAAACCTATTTCATTATTTTTCTCCATTCTCTGCAACCTACAGGCTCTCGACTTGAAGCTAACTACTGAAGTGAAACCCTCATGTCCAGGGGGAGGTCTGGGATCAGTGGTGAAGCTGAGCAGAGTGTCTACCGGAAAGGCAGGTTGAGAAATATATCGGGCTTTGGGATGAGTTTGTCCAGTGTTTTAATGTCTTTCCAAAGGGAAATGATTGGTCTTTCTGAGTAGGAAGATATGACCATATTTAACTGTGTATATAAAAGGTGATCTGTGTCCATTGCTTTAAAAAAGGGTTACGAATCAAATCTTCTGGAAACAAAGACATAAATGCTTTCTATCATGTATTCCTTGTGACCTTTTATGTCAAACACACAACTGCAGGAGGCTGTTAAGAGCTTATTTCACTTAAGCCTTCACAGTCATTCACCAAAATGACAGCTCGAAGGAAAAAAAGTTTATTGTCAGATAAACAAACAGTGGCTTCTGTACAACAAAATGGCACTAAAGGCTCTTTCTGTTAAGGACAGAGACATGTAAGCAGGTATGAAGAGGATAAATCTAAACTTGTGTAGCACGGATGTTGTGAAAAGAGAGAGAAGGACAGTGCATAAAGAGCATCTTTTCTCCACCTCAGAAACCTCCACAAAGAAACAAGAAGAAATTGCAGCAGCTGTTACAAGGGGCTGCTGCTGGGCATGAGCAGGAGGAATGAAGGGAGCAGTGGTTTGATCACAAGGTACCTGGTGAATATTCTCTCATATGTTTTGTCATCATACTTTTACTTCCTCTGTAATTTTCTCATCTACTAGGAAGTATCTGCTTTCTATTTTAGGTCTTACCCTGATTATGTAAAGGGGTAATTTTCTTTCTACGGGGTCAGACTTCTCTGACTGCTATATAGCCAAGATTTAGACCCCTTATAACACACATAAGCCCATTAAACCAGAATCTCATCCATAATTCTATCACTCTGAGAAATTAGCTCTGGTACCCAAAGCTTGGAATATTATTCAAATAGTCATAGCACATTTGAGACTGAAACAGAAAGGCTTTACACCGCAAGGCTGAAAACCTGACAGTCTCCCTCACAAAATGACCTGAAGTCAGGTAGCAGATTATAGGCTTTTGTGAATGATAAGGGAAAAGACATGAGACTGGTCAGCAAGAGATTGACTGTCTAACCTACCCAGGATGATTAATGAGGTCCTCTCAGTATTTAAAAGCACTAGGTAAAAGTCTGTGTGATGTTTTTAACATCTCTGAAATACCAAAATTTTAGGAAAACCAGAGTATAATTCAAAATTAAGCTTTCTATCAGCTTATGGCTTTCCATTACTATCTCATTCCTTTCATTCCATGGCTCTAGCCATGAGTAACATGAGATTATTTTGTTCAAATCCCACCTGAAATCTTCAAATAATTTAAAATATTTGGTCTTTTGGGGAAGGTCAGAAAGATACCAAGCAATTTGCCTCCTGCCGTTCTAATATTTTTTAATGTCACCTTGAAAACCTAAGTGCTGTGTGAGATGATACAGTTGGATCACTTGACTTCAGGAGATAAAAGATATTAAGGGCACCTTAGTTTAAACAGCACTTCACTGTATGGACAAGCATAAAAAGGCCCTGAAAGCACCCCTGGGAAGGGTAATACTGCTTATGTTTATGTCCTAATGGAATCAAGTGAAGCTTTCAGGCCTCTCTGAAGGATGCTTGCCTTGCTTTCAAAGGGTTTAGGGACTGTAATTTGTGATTATTTCCACCAACTTGGTAACATGCTTATCCATACTCTAAGAAATTGCACTTTTTTATTGATTGTGACTTTCTTTTTGTGAAGTCGGACTGACTTTAGTGGTACAAAAACATCATGATGGAAGTGGTTAATTCAATCTTTAAGTTGCAGGGAAGCATTCAGAGAAAGCTTTTAGTCCTTAGGTAACTTGACAAATTTAATTTAGGGTTTCTGGTTCAGGGACATGTTTTCGTGATTCCTGCTATTCATTTTGTACTGTGCTTGCTGCTTCCTGCTATTCTGCGTGGAAGCTGAGAGTTAAAAATTTTGTGTTATTTTACTTACAGGTTTTGTAAATCGGAGGGGGTGAGTGAAGGGGAGGAAGGTAGACGGACAAGGAAAAAGAGAGACAAACAAGGGGAACACTGCCACCAGCTCAGTACAGTGAACAACCAAAACAAGGACGCTTGTTTGATGACTACACAAGACCTGAGACCTGATCCTTTTCCTGTTAAGATTGGTGAATATTTGAATTAAGTCTGCTGAAGACAGAAATGGAGGGAGAAATTTCTGCGTCACACTGAACCGTAGGGCTGGTGTTACAAAGGGATCTGCCATTAACTCCAGTGCTGGCAACTAGGCACCCTTCTGTCCCAACACACTTTTTACTGGGAAGGTACAAACCACAAACTTGGGCAAAATTTGGTCTTTCAGTGTCCATTTCTTTAACAGTTGAACCCCTCTGATACCACCCAATAGAAGCCTTTCCTACATATATGTATGTAAAACACAGGTACTTTGCAAGACATTTTGCCTTACATTTTCTTATCATATGCATAGTCAATAATACAGGGAAATCAGGCAAACAAGTGCAATCTCTCTTTTAGTGGGAAACAGAACCTGAGAAGTAATAAAATGACAGATGATCCACAAATCCAGAAACTGGAATTCTCATTTCACCTTTGCTGAAACAAAACCATGTGGGCCAAAACACTTACACCACCCCCCACCCCACCACC
>VYZM01001151.1:38766-64443 GCA_013398915.1 Dromas ardeola | reverse complement strand
AAGAAAGCAATTTAGGAAAAATGTTCATAAAAATTGTCTCATTTTTTACCAGCTCTAACTGCCATTTGTGTTCATTGATACAGCACCCACGAAAGCTGATCGATCCCGGGGATAACCAGAAATACTAATGACTAATTTTGAAGCTATTTCACTCCAGGTGAATTCTTGTTGCTGATACCAGATTTCTGCTATGTGTTCTTCCAAGTAGGATTTCTCTGCCCAGATTTGTAGCTCTATTTCTATCAAATAGCATTAGCTCAGCATTAGCTTCTGATAGAACAGTACACTGAACTCAGAAATCCAGATTTTACCTACTGACAAGGGCACGCTCTTGCGAATTGAGCCATGGCTTTGGCCTTTGAAACATAACACAAATCAAGACAAACTTCTGTCTCTCTGGATCAAGTTCCAGTCTAGTCTTTGCAGCCCGAGCCTCTTCTTTCTGCAGTCAGTGTGAAAGCTGCCATGAACCTCACTGCAGCAAGGGCCAGTTCATGTGCTTACATATCCTATATATCTGTGCATTACTCTTGTGTGGAACATTTCCCACAGGCTTCAGAGAGGAACAAGAACATAGATTCTCGTCTGTTGCCTAGAAGCCATTTATCAACAAATCTACCAAAGTCAATACATTTTCCTCTTTATTATAAAATTTGTTGTGAAACCGATGTAAATCTTTAAAACAAATTTTTTTTCATAGCTCTTCTAGCCTCAAGTTTATGATACAATAAACTGCAGTTTGCCAAACAATGCCTGAATTCTTTACAGCATGAAATTAAGGTGTTCTGCTACTACTACAAGCGCTAAAGGTGTCAGTGTAACATCTGGGCTAAGCAGGTTGACACTCGAATGCAGGTTGGTGACCTGGGCCTCCTGGACTCACAGCTCTCCTGTAGGGTCATTGACTGACAAAGATCCTGCAAACGGTCGGAGGACTGGAGGATTCACTGAAATAACTGACGTGTGGCAGGGTAAGTAGGTCTACTTGCAGCTGTAAAGGCAGAAACATGTAATAATTACCCTGTTCCTCAGTTCATTCAGCTGGAAAACAGGGGCCATGGTGCTTGCCTGCTTCTTAAGGGGCTGTGAGGCTTAATTAATTAGAATCTGAAAAATGTTTGGGGATTTTTGCTTGGGGCCATTTTGCATACAAAATATTTTTCCTTTTAGTCTTCTGAAATTATTAATTGTGCTATAAAAGCATCAAATGTCATAAGTAGGAGTTGAGCTCCACTGCAAAATCAACTGCATGGCTCACACAACCAAAGCCAGTCTACATCCCAGTAGTTTTACAGCAAGATAAAGGAAATGTGCATGGGAGGGAGAAGAGAAAGAGTCACAGAATCATGCATTTCCATGGGGTTAGTGCAGGGCTAACTTCTTTTAATACCGTTCAGTTGCCTTGGATATATAGCTTTCCCTGTAAATTAGTAAATTTGGAGGTTGTTTTTTTGCCTTTCCAGACCTTCTGCATTGAAATCTTCCCATTATTACTTATGTCTAGCTTTGTTCCAAGTTATTGCGTGCTTCTTTTTACTTCAGACTTCTTCAGGAATGACAAATCTACAAACACCTTTGCTGTCTTGGTCATTTTGTTAAACTTGAGGTTTTGCCATGATTTAGCCCCAGCCAACAGCTAAGCACCACACAGCCACTCACCACCAACCGGACGATGCCCAGCCTGTTCACCAGCAGTGTTCCCCACCCCTCCAGCCAACTCCCCCCCAGTTTATATGCTAGGCATGATGTCATATGGTATGGAATATCCCTTTGGCCAGTTTGGGTCAGCTGTACTGGCTGTGCCCCCTCCCAGCTTCTTGTGCACCTCCAACCTTCTCGCAGACAGGGCATGAGAAGCTGAAAAGTCCTTGACTTCGTGAAAGCACTACTTAGCAACAACGAAAACATCGGTGTGTTATCAACACTATTCTCATGCTAAATCCAAAACACAGTGCTATACCAGCTACTAGGAAGAAAGTTAATTCTATTCCAGGTTTTAATATCAAGATTAAATTTTCATTCACTAGTCTCTTGCCAGGAAGGCCATCACTACAATACCTCCAGAACAACATATTAAATCCTTGTTTATAAATTTGGCATTGACTTCTCAACCTGACACGTGGCTAAAAACTAGACCTCCTACTTTGTTAATGAATGGCTCTGAAGTCATGAAGCAAACCAGCATCACTCAAATATTAATTTTCTTATGACTATAACTAAGATTTATGATCTAAATGCCTGGGGTTAGACTCAGTTTTATTACTAATCTATTAATATAATACTGCATCACTGTGATTAGACAAAAAGAGATTTTCATCTTCATGATTAGCGAACAAAAGGGTCCTGATTTGCATTTATTTTATCACCTTTATATAACTTTATTCTCTGCTGTTAGAGCTGAATATTTCTTATTAATTTTTTCTATTTTTCATTTAACGAGAGCATTTAGCATTTCACCACAGTTGAAGCATCAGGAAATAAACTTCCACTTCAAAATCAGAGCAGAGGAAACAGTATGAAATGTTTTACAGATTATTTTTCTAAGGATTAGAGACTAGTTTCCCATTATGTTTTGCCCATCTTTTTCAAATTGTATCATTTGCCTGTTGCAGATTTAAAACCCAGCAGGCATGGAAGGTAACATAGACAACTAGTTTTCAATTTACGGTATATAACATTTTGAAAGAGGAACTGAGAAAAGCAGACTTGTTTTCTGCAGATTTAAATTTACCATTCACGTGCCTGTGCCACTGTTACAAATTTTAGTGGATATTTAGGAACTCCAAGAAGACTGCGTATCAATGATGTGAACAGACTAGGTGCAACACGTTAAAAAGCCTGGCTGAAAACCCTCAGCTCGGTAAAATCAATCAGAGCTTTATCATTCCATTTCACAGTACCAAGATTTTGGATCTTGGAAGTATTACTTTATTCTTAAAAAAAAAATCCAAACATATGAAAGGAGATCACAGAAGTGAGCAATGAAGACTTTTGCAGCCTGCCTGCTGATTAGTAAGCTAAGGTTGAGTTGATAGCTTCAAATTATTTCTGAGGATGGCATGGACGAATCCTTAGTAATGTTCAGTCCATCACTTTGCCACCGGAGCTGCATATTCGTTGTCAAAAATATCATATATATCCTGTACCTGATGAGAAACTGTAGTACCTGTAACTAAAGCATGGATTTTTCAGCCTGATTTGGGGAGATGACAATTAAGCAGGTGGAAAGTGCCAAATATCCTTTATTTTTCACATAAGAGATTTAGAAAACCATAAAGTCAAGCCTTGTGGAGAGGAGTCCCATGGAAAAGACTGTATGCTCTTTATCTTCCTCCCATTGGGATGAAAACGTCAGATTGTGTTAAGTGGAAACACAGGAGATATCTAAGCTTACATGCACAGAGGTTTACAGGAAACTTGAGGGATGAAAGTTATAGAATGTTATTTCTCAGCAGAAGCAGCATGTAACAAACCCTTGGGTTCATGGAACTTCAGATGTGTTTCTCACACACACCCCTTCCCCCCCCCCCCACAAAAAAAAAAAAAACCAAACCCCAAAACAAAACCAAAAAACCAAAAACTGACAGCAAGACTGGGGTATCACAGCCTCTTCCAAAAACAAGCTACTCTCCTTCCCCCTAAAAGCTCGCTTGCCTGTCTCTGAAGCCACTCTGTTTCTACCAGCCTCTAAAAACTAACCAAAAATATCTGAGTGGAAGGAAAGTCAGCAAAATGACAAAATCATTCATTTCGGGATCAGCCATTTTCTTTGACATCAAGGTTGGAGTTGGGTAAATCCACTGATGTCAGTTTTTTACCAGCTTCACACAGAGGCGAATCAGGTACAAAAGCATTAGACAGGTTAAGTGTGAACGCGCAGGTCTCTCTCCTACTTCAGATATGGGAACTAAGGGCTCACCTTTGACAGATTTAACTGCGTCATCCAGATAGGGATAGTCTTGTGTACTCCAGCAGAGTCCTCACTGCTGTGGCAAACCAGATTATATCTCAGGGCAAGCTCTGAGACACTGATTCAACAAAATGACATTAAAATCAATGCACCTGCATCTATTAACTAAACCTTAATGTAACAAGAGATTATTCTTTACCCATTTTAGCAGTACAAAAGATAACCTCAGTATGAGGGAACTTTACTGGCTCAGGCCATGTTTAATCTAAAGTTAGAGGAGAATCCTGGAAAGCCAATTGATTGCTTCAAAGCAGTAACAGCTAGTTTATTCAAGCAATCAGTCTTGCAATAAATGTGTTCAATTTTTAAAAGCTGGTAATTTAGCACTACCAGGGCCGGATAAACAAATATCTCTGACTTCTGTGAGAGGTTCCAGCACGTCTCACAGACAGACCATCCACTAATGCTTCACAAATGGACAGATCCAGAGATCCCAGGGCTATAGCCAGACATCAGCAGAAGGGAAATTACTGTCACTCTCTGGAGTCGCCGAGTTGTGGTTAAGGCACAGAGCTTCCAAGCTCTAGGGAAGAGACTGGAGGGTGTGTGATGGGTAGGGAGGAGAGGGACTCCGCCCCTTGCTTGGGAAGAAAGGTGTCAAAGGGTCTGATATGCAGGCTCTTTGATGTAGGGGACCCTCTCTGATATATAAGGCCTGAGGGGATTGAACAAATAAAGGATTTAAAAGAGCATACGCCTGAAGAGGAATACAAAGAAACGCAAGCACAGGCAACATAGGTGAACGTGACAGACAGAGGCTGAAGGGCTGGTCCCCAATCTTCTACACCATGCACAGAATATCTCCTCTAATGAACCAAAAAAGAGGGCACTTCACGCATGCCTGTTTGCATTTGGATTTTGATCCTTCAGTTCTCTTTTGTGTATTTTAGAGTCCAGCCGCTTTCCTAGAAAGCTTCAAAAATCAGCAGGTTATTTCCACCCATCCAAATAAATAGTTACATGCCATGATTTTTAAACCAATGGCATGACTGTTATCCTTTGTAAGGCAAAGTATGATAAAAGTCATTATTTTTGAGCTTGTGGAGTCTGCAACACTATGAAAGCCACTGTATAAAAATCAAGATAGCTACAGCATTTGACTGGTAAATCGTACATAAAAATAATTTTTGAAGTAAGATTTTGCAAGAAACATTAATGTTGTTCAATTAAATTTTAAAGAAAAAAAGTCATCTCAGATATTTATCTAACATTGTATCATAACTCATAAAATTCAAGTTTGGTTTCAATCTATGCAGTATGGAAATCTAGATAAATTTTATTTCTTTTTAAATAGGCCTGATCTGAGCATCTGGACAGCCAATTTATTTTTATGACGTTCTGTGTGATAAAGCAAAAAATTTTCAGGATGCTTTATAGCCATAACATGTTAGCCCACATATTTTTAACGAGACATTTTTTCTTTTGCATTTTATTCACTATAGAAGTGATGGTTCTCAGATTGGTTGCATGAATCCTGTAACATGCACTGTTGCACTATGTCTGAGACAGGGTTCAACATTGTGAACTTTTTTTGAAATCTGTGCTAAAATGATTAACAGTAACATATTTGAAGCAATATTTGGTATAGCCAGGGTTGTTTTTTTCAGATAACTCTATCTCCTATCAAACTGAAAATGAGACTCTTCTGTGAAAGAATTGGTGAAATAATTTTAGAAGCAATGCCAAACCAATTTTGTGCCATTTGTTACATACTGTTATTCTTTCATGGTAATCTCCAGGTATCAGAATGGATGTGACCTGATGTGCTTCAGTCCTGAGGCCGGGTTAATAAATGGCAGCCCTTGGTTCAATTCCATTGTCTGCCTGTTTTTGAGAAAAGTTGGCTAAATATTTCCCACATGAGTGCTCTAATCTGTGGGCTGTGGATTCACTCCCATTTTGTTTCTCCCCAGCCAACTTAATTGTTGATTATTGAAATAATGTCATTATTTCATGCAAACCAGGGAATGAGGGAACCCTACCCCAGAAGAGGTGGTAGAGTTCTGACTGAAGTATTGCCAATGGGAATGTGGGTTCGCATCCCCCAGGCAGGGGAAGAAATTGAGCAAAAGCTTAATTTCAGCCCAAATTATTCAGCGAATTCCACCCACATTTGCTAATATAAGATTCAACAAAATCATTTCACTCCTTTCTGCTCCATTACCGCGAGGTGCTGTGAGAACATCTTTTCAAACTCCCCGGCATCCCACACCTCATGCAAGGTGTTGAGTAATGCCACTCTAGATGAGTGTCATGCAGGCAGAACACCTTTCTTGCCATGCTGATGTTGCCTCTGGCGATATAACTCAAATAGCATCATGGCTGGCTGCAGCATAGAGGTCTATTAAACAAAAGTTCTAACCAGGGATATATCCGTATTAAACATTAAGAGGAGATCTCTGGGTGAATAATAAATTGGTTAATTCTACCCGGGCCCTAAGCAAAGCTGGATATTACACTATTTCTTTATTTTTAAGAAATACAAACATAACAGAAATACATAATTAAATTCAGCTAGTACTTTGACAAATTTGACAGTCTTAAAGTTAGCGTATTAAATAGATATTTAATTGCATCTTCATAGATTATTATAAGCCATTAAATCCCCAAATTACTGTATTAAGCTGCTTTCATAGCAGTGTTTCATTGTTGAGGGAAGCAGTACTGCTAGGAAGTTTCTGGAGTCACATCTCGTGTATTAATGTGAATAAGATTTTAGAAAGGTGACTTTATATTGAAAAATGTTTACTGGATAGTTTTAGTATCACATTCATGTTGTCATTTTGTTTTTCATAGGACTACTCTCAGAAAAATTGTCACTGTTAATATAAAATATGCTTCCATCTGACATAATAAAGCTTCTAATTATACCATGCTAAGCCTGTGTAATTACTTCTAGCTGGTATATGTGTAGTATATAGCCTACAGTAATGAAAAATGGCTTTCACAAAAACACTGTTGTTGCAAGTGCTGTTTGGGAGCTTTAGGTTGTAGTAGTTAATAGGTGGGCATGCTGTTGTTACACAGCAGTACATGCAGAATATCTCCACTCACAATAATAGAGACATTTAACTGGAAAACTACTTATACCATAAAATTAATTAGGTTGCTCAGGTAAATAACAGTACTTCCCAACAGTTTGATGGTACAGATGGTACCACCAGAATTTACAGACCCCTCTTCAACTGAATGCTGCTTTAATCGCACTTTCAACAGATAAAATAAGGCAGAGAATTACAACTACCAAAAATCAGTAAACCAACAGCTAAGATTAAAATTAATACCATATCCCTCTTTCTGTATTCAGGTAATACAGCACACACTTTTGAAAAATAATCTTCTTTTATCCCTCAGCATCTCTACCAGCATAGGAAGTTATAAAAAAATCACTATTCAGATCTATTCAGGGTTCATACCTCAAGTCCAGCTTGACCATATCTCTACAGTAGATATCTAGTTGATAATCACCCCGTTAAAGGCAGTCTGACTTGGTCTCAATGAGTAGTAGCACTCATACTGACTTTTAACTGTGCTGTGTAAGGTCTCTCCCTCACTTAAGTAAAGGTAAGGGACAGCTTTTAAATACATTAAATCGTATGTAACAAGCAATCCCCTCTGTCAAAGCAGTCTTGTTCAGGTTGCAGACTAAATATTTGAAAACAAGGAAGTTGCAGTGATCCCTGTTGCATTCTTTCTGCTCTGTGCCTATGTCGTGTGCCTGATGGGATCAGGGCTGCGTGGAGAAAATATACGACCATGCAACCCCATCCAATACCAAATGTATCCATAGTTCAGGAAAAATTCAAGTAGCACGGGCAACTTTTATGCTTGCTGTTTTAGCATAATTTCCTAGGCTTTCTTTTAAAGGAGAAGACATAAGAAAATTGCTTTTTCAGTCTTTCTTTTTTTTTTTTTTGTGACTCAGAAAAATGTCAGCAGAGACAGCTGTCATTTCAGCCAAAGAACCAACCGCTTTAACTAGGAGGCTGTCAAAGGGAGGACAGAACTAGCCCCAGGGTAAAGAAACACTTTACTCATTGTCCCTTTTCAGGTCTGCGTAAAATTTTGGGAAGCCTATGAAAGAAAGTGCAATAGGTTGTTGGGCCTGGAGACTTTTAGGGGTATTTCTTGTCCACAAAGGGGTCTCAGAGGGTTGTGAACCGCTCAAGTACATGCTTCAAATCACATTTGATATTGTAGCAAAATCTGAACCCCTGTAACCTGAGGGTACTCTAGAAAAATATTAAAGACTCATTATTAGCATAGGGAGTATGAATAATTTGCAAAGAGAAGGCTGAAAGAATACTGTATAGAAAAGTTCTGGCTAACCCAATATAGATTGGCAACATCTTTAAATAAAAGCGCGCATGGCTATAGCGGTATCCCTTCCAGATTATTATATGGCAATCCTCAGAGGGAATCTTATGTTCTAGACATTCAATATATATTCAAAACTGCAAACTGAGTCACCACACATAATACAAAGAAGTTCTGAATCTTCTATATACTCAGTAATCATTGCCTCTGTGGTAAAAAGCAAAAGCTGCCATAAAATAAAGAAGTGGTTTGTTCCAGATCAAATCAAGTACATTTAAAATAAAGTTCAGTGACACCTTTCCTCCATCACAGATAGCCAGCATCTCAAAATTGCCTAAATGTGAAAATTGCATATGAAATATTGAAAAGCTGCACATTAACCTGCTTTTCTCTTAATGCCTAATGGGAAATGATGCAATATAAAGTAAAAATGCTGCGCGTTGTTGTTCTTTTTATTCCTACCAAAAGAATGCTTTAAGGATTACATATTTTGCAACTTATTTACATGTATTTATGCATTGCTCTCATAGCAAGATCTGGAGTTGATATAAATACAAGCTCCAAAAGTTGTGCTTCTCTGTCTAGTATTTCAACTATTCATGAACACCTTTGGAGTATTTTGAATGAAAAATAAAAGCATCAATGTGACATTTGCATCATGGTGAAGTCTTACAGCTTCTTTGCTGTAGGAGTAATAAATTAAATATAAAAAAGGGAAGTCTGATGAAGAGCCTGTTGCATTTTGTTGTTTATGAATGTTAACAAACACATTGTGTAAGAGATGAGAAACAGAGATTGCGAGAACTGTTTTTCTCTCACTAAAGTTTTTTTTTAAAAAAAAGGCATGGAAAGTCAATTTGTAGCAAGCAAATGGGATCTGTTTGACACATGAGTTATGTGGACTTACTACACAAAAGTGGGACCTGTCAGCTCACTAGTCAGTTGGCCATTTCTTCCTTCCCCCATTAAGAAAAGATAATACAAAAATGTGAGTGTCTAATACAGTCCAAATCCACATAACCAATATGCGAGAAGCTTGACCATACAGGTGTGCTGTGGGCAAGATGTGAGACCACTGCTCTTCATGAGGGTGCCATGGCATTGGCATGTCACAGTACCTCCTCCAGGCTTTCAAAAGCATGGGCATGACCCAGTACCTTCATCCAAGCATTCCTCCTTGTGGTTATGCAGCACTTGACGCTCCAATTACCTGTCTTATGAGGCTCCCACTCTATGAGTGGGTGGATTTCAACATAGAGGAGAAAAAGTCGTGCAAGTTCGGAAAGTTTCAATGTTCCCAATAAGCCCTTCCTGTGAGAAAACGCATACTATTTAAATATCAGACAGTAATAGTAGGGAGATGTTCCCATGTGCAAAATGCCACAAGAAGTCAAGATCTATTTTGGAATAAAGAAATTATGGGTTGTCTTCACCAGGTAGACAAAGACAAATTCTAACAGCTCCACTAAAACCAAAATATACGTAAGAAATTAAAACCATATTGTCTTGGAAAGTAACTCAACACTGAGGATTTTGAAAAGGCTTCGCCACTCAGACAATGCTGAATGGATCGCATTTGGAGAAGGAGTTAAATTAATGCAAAACTAAATAAGGAAATGGAGCAAGTCTTGCTCTCAGTTAAAAAAATATAAATGGCAGCATATTTTACAAGTTTTTACATAGAACAGTCAGGGCAGAATTTGACCCCAGTGATAAAAATACCTGGATGTAAATGAAGGACAATATAGCTTTGTACCATTTTTCTATGCTTTTATTTTGAGGGGAAAGAGCCCCACTTTGAATGCGGTTTCACATTTAGTCATTTCTGTCAATACAGCTGGTCAAAAATATATTAAAAACGTTACACAAATATTTTCAGACTAAGTCTCTTTCCAGCTTACTGTTTAGCAATTACTTCTATGCCCTCCACCAGCAAGATGCTGATGTGCACTATTTTGGGGTTTTTTTTTTAATGGGTCTAAATGTATAGCAAGAAAATGTTGTTCAACCCACCCTCTGAGGACAGCAGATTATTGTTCTAATAATTCCCTCCAACAGGAAGTAGTTAAACATTATCCATTAACTTCAAGCTTTCTCTTTCTTGCCTGATTATTTCTGAAGTTCATATATTTCTCAAAGACCCAAGTTAAGGATAACTGGTATATTTAGGCTGAGTATCAAACCCCAAAATAATTAGTTGAATAAACAGAGTAGTTCAGCTTTATTGCCTGAAGTACAGCAATGAACAAATGAAATATATTTTCTGTCATAAAAAAGAACCTTTTAAAGTACAGTGCTGTTTTGTGAACAGACTATGAGGGATTGAACAAGTCAGTACAATTATTTACATGTCAACATTTTGACTTTTAACTTCAATATTAAAACAAGAATGTGGATATTTCATCTGAGTTTAAAACGACTTCTTCTGAGGTTTTGATGCAAATTTAAGTCAATCACAACGTGGTTGTTAGATGATTTAGCAAAATTATTATGTTACCGATTGATATGGGATACAACATATTCTTTGTCATGAGCTTTAACACTTTCTGTGTGCTTGTCACCTCCCAGGACTCGCCAAATTCTCACATCTGTTAATGACTGATTCACACTTTCGTATAAGTGGAAATACATACTGCGAAGAGCTCTGGTGAGTCCTATAGCTCACCCTGCCTGCTCCGCTCATGCAGAATGAATTGGTAGGTTTCTCAAAAGCATGCAGTGAACTTTAGCACAAGAAAGATAGATCACACACAGCAGTTAGGAATAGTCCACCCCAGAATCATTTTCACCACACTGAGAAACTTGTTAAAGAGCCAATATGAAAGTAACACCTGATCAATATTCAATTTGAAAGCCTTGCTACTGCAATTCTTGTAGACATGGACAAATTTTCTTTGACAATTTCTTTGTGTTACATGCTGTGATACTTTTTGGTTTGAAGCCCCATTTTTAGAAATAACAAAGGAAGAGATCAATCATCTTGAAAGTATCTTAAAACTATTCACTAGCATGATAGAAATTTTTTTTTCCATGTGCTCAGGATCTGATTATATCCCCACCAGTTAACATGAGCACTTTGGATACACGTACATGACATGCTCTGCTACAACAATTTTGAGGGCTGATCTTTAACATTGAAGTGCCTTTTACAATACATTGCTTACAACTGTCTGAGATAATTTTGATGGATGTTCACAGCAATATGAGAAAATTATTGGAAAGAGTCGAGATGAAACAAATAAATAAAAGATTCTTTAGATGTGTATCTCCAAATTCAGTTCCAAGACTGAGATGTTTCTGAAACATGTGCGCACACCCACTCACCCTTAAAGCAGCGTTAATAAGCACCTCTATCCTAGCTGACAGCAGCCAAACAGTCTCAATTGCAAACCGCCCCCAATTACATTAACAGAAACATGAGTAATCCATACCAAGGAATGCATGTGAGTCAGTAATGATGTGAAATTATACAGTGGCTCCCTAAAATAGTGACCTTTAGTTCATGAACTATTTGCTATATCCATTATAATTTTATTTTAAATCCACAGTTCTGTTGTTGTAGTTTAACCTTGTCAGCCAAGACAGTGCATGACTATCTCAGTGCTAAAAAAGCCAAAGCCAGCAGATCTCTATTTTTGGATCTTACACCACATTAAAAGTTTTTAGCTACTTGGGAATCACAGATTGAAACACGCCAATGTGTAAACAGCTGAAAACAATGCCTTTTCTTCTGTAATTCTCACTCATATAAAATGATTTTACTGCCTCCAAGGTAGGTCAGGATTACTGTCATATATAAACTATCTGGACAAGCAGATCAAGTGCACCCTCAGTAAGTTTGCAGACAACACCAAGTTAGGCAGGAGCGTTGATCTGCTTGAGGGTAGGATGGATCTACAAAGGAATCTTGACAGGCTGGATCAATGGGCTGATGCCAATTGTATGAGGTTTAACAAGGCCAAATGTTGGGTCCTGCACGTGGGTCACAACAACCCCATGCAACACTACAGGCTTGGGGAAGAGTTGCTGGAAAGCCGCCCAGCAGAAAAGGACCTGGGGGTGTTGACTGTCAGCTGGCTGAATATGAGCCAGCAGTGTGTCCAGGTGGCCAAGGCGGCCAACAGCATCCTGGCATGTATCAAAAATAGTGTGGCCAACAGGACTAAGGAAGTGATCGTCCCCCTGTACTCAGTACTGGTGAGACCCCACCTCAAATACTGTGTTCAGGTTTGGGTACTTCACTACAAGAAAGACATTGAGGTGCTGGAGCATGTCCAGAGAAGAGCAACTAAGCTGGTGAATTGTCTAGAGAACAGGTCTTATGAGGAGCGGCTGAAGGAACTGGGGTTGTTTAGCCTGGAGAAAAGGAGGCTGAGGGGAGACCTTATCACTCTCTGCAACTACCTGAAAGGAGGTTGTAGTGAGGTGGGGGTCGGTCTCTTCTTCCAAGTAACAGGAGATAGTGCAAGAGGAAATGGCCTCAAGTTGCATCAGAGGAGGTTTAGACTGGATATTAGGAAAACCTTAACTGAAAGTGTTGTGAAGCACTGGAACAGGCTGTCCAGGGAAGTGGTTGAGTCACCGTCCCTGGAGGTATTTAAAAGATGCATAGATGTAGTGCGGAGGGGCATGGTTTAGTGGTACCTAGGCAATGCTAGGTTAGCGGTTGGACTTGATGATCTTAAAGTCTGTTCTAACCAAAATGATTCTATGATAAACACCATTAACCATAGCCAAGGCTGAAGAAAAATGAGGTGGGGATAACTAACAGTTACAGGTTTTGAGAATACTCTTGAGTTAATGTTGCCCTGCTACAACACGCCCTGCTAGAGTTGGAATCACATCATTCAATTCCTTATGTAAATTCATCAAATTCCATCAAAGATTTTTACTTTGCTGCTACATTGCAAAGACTGAAAGAAACTTTTCTTTTTATTCATGGGACCTTTGTATTTATTTGTTCTTGAATAACACCTGAAAATACATGCAGGTCTATTCCATGCCCGTTATTGCAAACTACAAGTACCAGCTTTCTTTGTAGGATTAATTCCTCAGAGTGTGACCTGGAATTCTGATTTTCTTGTCAGTATTCCAGTTCTCACAGCTGTCTGTTTTTTTCTGCACTGTATTTCAATTCTCTACCTATTGATAAAACCTCAATTTTTGTTACCAGAATATTTTGTTAGCACACACATACCAGAATTTCAGTGAAAATATCAAATAAGGTCTTTCAGATTTCATCCATCCTTCCATGTAACTGTCATTTCCCTCTTCAGCCTGTTCCTTGCACAATTCAATGTTTGCCCCATTCCTCAACTGTCCAAAATATCTAGTAAATTATTCTAAATTTGTTGCTGTACCTCATTTTATATAATCCTGTCAAAAAGGAATAAATAGCAAATTTGTAACATCTGCAGAAGAAAATGACTTAGCAAAAATTGCGTGGGCTACTGAAACTGCAGAAATACAATGACCAAGATCTTGTATTTAGTTCACAGGCAAACATCCTGTGAATGAACAGATTTACAATACTGGAAGTGGAGTTGATCTGAAACTCTGAATATCATCACGAAAGTTGTTAAGGACTTAAATCAATTCCTACAAATTCACAGTCATTTCATGTGCCTACATACAGACACCCCCATATACAAACAAAGTGATGAAAGATTTTGGGCACTTGGAGAGAAAAAAAAAAAAAAAAAAAAAAAAAAAACCCCCAGATAATCAGATTCAGAACTATAAATGGTGGTTATGGGTAGCACTAGGATTTATGAGATCACTCAGACTATTCTCCATGAAATATGCTGGTTTGCTCATATTGCATGTAAACCACGAATCACTGCTCCCCACTGGTAGACTTCCTTTTGAGATGGGCTTGAAACAGTGACTGGCTAAGAAGAACACTCTGGCATGTCCTAAGCCCTTTGTCCTTTAAATCTGCCAGGTGTCATCCTCCTGTGTTGAACTGCACTGTCATGAGTAAGCAGAAAAAGCAGCAACTTTGGTTTATGCAGCGGTTGCTGCAAAATGAATAACCAAGATTCCAGGCTGCGTAAACTCATATATAGAGTACCTTCAAATATAGCCTGCCATGTTAAGAGATGTCTTACGGTACTATTTCTGAAATAATTCATATTGCAGCTTCAGTTCCAGTATCTGAAGTTCTGCCCCTGAAAATATTCTGAAGTGATGGCAAAGCTGGTGAAGTAAATGTTCCTAAACTCATCTCAATCTTTTATATTCTGTACGTGGAGAGTTAAAATTTATGTCTTTTGAAATATGTGAAAAAGTCAGTTCATTTTGCCAAGCAGTGATTCAATTAAATTCCTTTATAGATATGGTACATTTATACCTTTTATTGCTAGTAATTATAATATATTACCATTCCTCTCAATAAAAAGATCATTACTTTATTATAGCAACGTGTAGCATATGACTGGAAGAAAGTTTTTTATTAAGAGGATTTTTAACATCTGACTCAATCGACGTATTTTCTTAATGAATTTAAAATGCCAGTCATTTCATCCCAGGCCAACAAGTAATTTCGTGTTAATTGAAATGAGAGGTTTAATTTTATTCTTTCATTAATGGTCCTTAATTTTTAATCAAAACTTAGGTCAACTTTGATACAACAATGCCTTATCAGTATGAAAACTCACTTCTGGTTTTAAAGGTATCAATATGAAACACGAAGGATTTTGACACTTTTAAGTACCTAGCTCCTCCCACTTATTAACAATATTAATTTAATTCAGAAAAGAGTCTACAAATGCTTTGGGTGTGAGTGACATTGACTCTGGGGGCAAACTTACCATAAACTCTAAGAAAAGGAAAAAAAAATGCCTACTTCTAGCCTAAATGTTAAATTAAGTTTTTAGGTGTTGTTTTGCAGAAGACATTGTGGAAATAGATACAAAAAGGACAAGTTCTCCCTTGAAAAGTTACAGTTTATGGCTTGGATCCCGCAAAGTTTAATTGCAACTGATTGTACACTTTTTGTTGGAGTTACTTAAACTCTGTGAAGGCCCAAGACTACAAGGCTTTTCCAGATGTACAAGCCCTCATAGGTATCTTGTTTAGCGCAGGTAGATACCTGAATTCTTTTCCTTTCAGTGTAATCATGCATCTGAACTAGCCAGGCACTTACTCTGTGCCTGAATGCCTTTGCAACTCTCAGCCAAAACCCTTCCAGAATGAAGAATTAGGTTTATGACAGAAGGAGACAGTAGGTGAAGTAGTTACTGAGATGTAGGACTGGGAAAAAGAACAGGATATAATAAAATTTTGAAAAATCTGATTTAAGAGGAAAGCTGAGTATCCAAATATACCTGAACTTGCACCAAATGTCTCGCTTGTTGTCCATTACGTCCTGAGTAATTCTTACTGCTTGCAATGTAAACTGTATGTGTCCTGTGCTTTTCAGTATCGAATCTTCAATGGACTGTACCGGCTATCCAATGCTAAAAATAAGCAGAGTTTCTTCGGGTTAGGAGTCAGTCAAGCAAGCATCATTTTGGTATTACCCAAGACAGGACACCATGGGAAAATGTAGGTACTCAGAAAAAAAAAAGAGATAAGTCTTCAGATACTGAGCATGTCTAAACAACACTGGGGTCAGCCTTTTTGCCTATATTCATAGTACGTTTTGTCTTCTGAATTCAGTGCCCATCAGAAAGCTTTCATTGGGAAATAAATGTTTTCCCAGTTTTTGACTCCTTTCTTCAGAAGAACATCATAGATTTTCCCAAGTTATAAACAGAGGATGTGTTTCCAATGATCCTGTTTTCATAAAAAACAGGGGTTTTTGACTATTTCTAGGCTCCCTCCTCCTGTCTGAGCACGGAGGAATTCTGGCTTGCTCATAGTGTTAGAAGTTCTCCCATTCTTGATTATGGTCCTCACTCCGGTCCTCAGGAGCGAAAGAGGAAGGAAAAGTGGTGTCACCTCCTCATTGTGCTTCCTCTGTTTTCGGGGCAGCTCTACTCCTATCTAGAGCAGCCTCTGGTCAAAAAAAAAGGGTTGGCTGCAAAAACCAGTCCTCCTCCTGACACAAGTCTACGTGCACCACCTGAAATTAGAGTGTAATGCATTATGACACATTACATCTCACCCAGTTTTTACATAGCACTGCCTACATCAACCACATTTTCATGCGGGACAAAGATCTCAAAGTAACTTACAACCTCCTTGAAAATCAAGGGCCAGACAGGAGACAGAACCTGTGGGAAGAGTCAGGCCTCTGTAAGGGGAACTGTAAGGATATTTCTACATTTTCTGTAGGGGTACTAGAAAAAAGGGAAGAAGGGGGCTTGGATTAATTTTTTTCTTTGGTCAGATTTAGATCATTCTTTCTTCTTTTGTTTTCTGGTGCACCCCTCCCTTCTCAAGCCTTCTACATATCATGAACCAAGATCTCCACCAGAATAAGCCTTTTTTGGAGAGCAAGAAAAATAATGTCTGTCAAAATAGCTGTCAAATCACAAAAGATTTGGCCAAGTAAAGAGCTAGAACCTTGCAATAGGAACAATATGAGCACAGCAGAGGTCAAAATGTCCTGACAACCTTCGTTTCTCTCACTTTTAAAAAGGCCTGTAAATTGTGTGATGGTTTTGCTATCAAAGGTCGATGCGATGGCCTGTGAATAGTCACGTGAATCTTGCGCAGAAAAAGCACAGTGTGGTTGAAGCAAACTTGACCTCACATGAACTCAGGAGCTGTCATTGCTAAAACAGGCCAGAACACATAAAATTTTTAATTGACTCCCAATGGCTTATAGAAAGCACCACCTCTGACCTGACAACATTGTGGTTCAGAAGGTAATCCTGTATAGTCTGCTGCAGCTCTTGGGACCTTCTCACATAAATGTGGAAATTCATCCTGTAATATAGACCTGTCTCTTTAGAAAATTATCCTTGTAAAATAATTCTTTGTCAAATGTTGCCTTTAGCGGATCTACTGAGCAGAAAGAATTATTAAAATTCACAAGTTTAAAAAAAAAAAAAAAGCGGAAGTAATGCAGGAGTGTACCAGTAGTAAAGTGAACAAAACTTTAGGAGCATATTCTCATCTATGCTCATCAGGGTAATTGTATTGATTTACAGGCGTCTCATTCTATGTGAAAAAAATATGAACACATTGGAGAGAGAGAAAAGCCTCCCTGCCCAGAGCAGCCAGTTGTTTCAAAAGACAAAAAACAGCTAAGATGAGAAGAGAGGAAGTTGAGTGGCCCCCTTTTATAGCAACAGAGAAGTTTCCCAGCAGAGGGTATCAAAAGGACCTGCAGCAAAGCCAGCAGCTGAATCCTGATCCTTTGACTTCCAGCAAGCAAAGACAATACGAGCCAGGGTGAAAAACGGCCTTTTTCATTCTAGAAGTTGTAAGAAAGGAATAAAAACACTCAAAGACTAAAAAAATCCCTTTGACCTGCTATGAAAAGGGAAGGAAGGAATTTGTTATACCTGCAAAGGTATTACAAATCAACAAAAATATGTGCAAAAAAGTTAAATGTCACACTAGCAGAATAAACACAAGGTCATGGAGTTAAATGGAAAGGCAGACCAGGATATGATAACAGTATAGGTGGCAATGGCTTAGCTAGTGACCTCTATAAATATCTTTGTCAAGGAAAGCAACTGAGAGAGAAAGGACACAGCCACAGCAGCTCTTCTGGAGAACAGGCAAAGAATGCCTGGAGAAAAATGTATGCTTTCCCACTTCTTAATGTCAGAGCCTATAACTCAGATAGGTGAGCAGACAGAGCAAAGACTCAAGTGTGTGATATAGCTGGAGACATGGCTCAGTCAAAGAATCCAGGAAAAAATACCTCTACTTTCAAAAGCTCTGTAAAAAACAGAGAAAAGGGTATTAATTAGCCCACACCAGTGAGACGATCTAGTGCAGCCACCAGCACTCAACTTTTTGAACTGATTTATACGGAAATACTCCACACTTGCATTCAAGGTGCAACTCCATATTTGATTTTCATCAGCTCTTCAACAGCCTTGTCACAGACTTTAGCAAAAGGAGCATCCAAGCTTAGTTACTTTATTACAGGAGTGACCATCGTCCTTCATTATGTGATGACTACTGATGAATTTATACAGCATTAAGGCATGTTGTGTAGGGCTAGTATTCTACCAGCATCTAAGTACAATATTTTAAGATAATCTCAGGTCTACTTAGAGGACACTGCGGCTTTGACTGGAATTTAGAGATACAGTAAGCAAGAGAAAATGCTTCCAAAAGAATATTAAGCCCACTGAACTTTCAAAAGCATGAAGATGCACAAAAATGCTGTTCAGGTCCAGTTGACAGCTTTTGGTGACAACGCAGCTGAAGAGCCCAGCAATTTTTTTTACACTCTAGGCTGCAAAGTGCCTAGGTCAATTATGACAAACTAACAAGAATATGTATTCAATGAGAGAAGATGAGCAGTTTTGGGTCCACATGTCAGACAAGTTGTAGCCCTTCCCAGGAACTGTGGGGCATACCTTCATTTCCCTAACAGATGGAGATGGATTTCGTTAGGTAGAGGTGTGGAAACGTCCTGCACTAAGGAAGGCCAGCTGAAAACTTTCAGTTAAAATCCAGCTTCTGTGCTGTGTCTATGCTGTGTCTATGCTGATGAAGGGTCTACTGTGTTATTCTGATGATTGTCTTTAAGGAAAGAGGAAATGGTTGCTAATGATGTTGGATTCCTGAGAGGTCCAGAAAACCTGAGCAGCTGCAAACTGCAGTAGACAAGTGGAAGCCCTGAGAAGCCTCAGAGGTCATCTCACATACTACAGACGTCGTTAAACTGAGGGAGGTTTAGTTCACAGCGTGGTCTCATCTTTTGACTCAGCAAGCGAAGGCTGTCTACTCCTCAGAGACAGCAGCCTCTTGTTTAATCAAGCACTATCTGGCCTATCCATTTTTCCTGAGCACAGAATTTCTGAAATTCATTTAGAATCGTGGTGCTCCTACACACACCCCCCCCCTCAAAGATCCTCCTCAGGTCCCAGATTTTCCAGCCAGAAAAACCTCATTTTATGATCTCAAAAACATTTCACAGGACATTCCTGCTGCTCTGCAGATGCCCAGCTTCCCAATTTCCCAATGCACAGGTGAGGTTCTCCAGCCTCTGACCCCTTCTCTATTCCCCTCCTTTTAATCCCAGGTAGCCCTTTGCCAGGCTGACTAACTTCTTACAGGTGCTGCCCACCAGCTGTGAACGGGATGGCTCTCACTGGTGATAGATGTGCACTTGGCAGCCTGGCCTGCTTCATGGCACCTCAGCTGACAGAAGGGCTTCAGCTCTGCCTAGAAATCCCCCTTTTTAATTTTTATCTTATATAAATACAAATGACCACAGCACGAGCTAATTACCAAATAGTGACATAGAAGTTCTTCCAAAGGACTATTACAAATGATCAAATAAATAAAAAGATATAAAATGTGAAAACAAAACACAAAAGATCAAGCCACTGTAGCAATGGATAGTCCAAAGATTTTGGATGTTTTTCCATTATCCAGCATCTAATAAAGAAGGTCAAGCAGGAAAAAAAGAAAACGTGTGCAAATTTTCAGATTTTCCAGTTGCAAACCAAACAGATCTAGCAAGATTTCATTAACATCAACTGATTTTTAGTATGTAGTTATTGTAAAAGGTGTCTCATACTACATAAAGCTTTTCTTCAGATATAAGCAGTCTCTGGAACCAGATACTGCATATTTTGCCATTTGACTCACCAGTGCAACTACTTGATGTTCACAGCCCTTGGAGAGGCTCCCTGTCACAGGGCAAGGGTAGGAAATACTGTGATAAGAAAAACCAAATGACAGTGCACTTCCCTCACCAGATTTGCTTAGGGAAAACTTATAATACTCAAAGAAACCTTTTTATTGTTTTTCTTCTTTACTCTGGTAATTTTCTTATTACTAAAATGTACAGCTTGTAGGGAAAGTGTTGCATCACTGATGTTCTTTGCTTTAAGAGTCTTCAAGAAATAGACATTCAAAAGGCCACAGCTTTGCACCTTGTGTTCTGTATTGTCTTTGGAAAGCATGGACACAGCAACCAGGACCACCAAAGGTCATTAGTAGTCACGGCAAATAACTTCTGTTCACACACATTCTCCCTTAGTCTGCAGCTGGCTCTTCTCAAGGAACCAGGGCAGCATGACCGCTGAAGCACTGCCTTCCAAGTGCCTTCGGCAGGGAATCTCTAACATCCAGCAACTTATTTAACATCACTCTTTAGTACTGGAGAAATTCATTGACCCTGTCCTCCCAAGTAAATATGATATTTGAGAAGTGATGGACATCAGAGGTACATTTGCGTGAGAGGGGTAAAGTTTAGCATCTCTTAGAAAATACAAAACATTGCCAACTAGCTTTCACATGAAATTCTTTTGTAGTTGGCCAACCAATTTCATTTTATTTATTAAAATCTTTGGCTGCTACTGAAAGCTTTCCCTGCATTTTCTTTGTAACATAAACATTAATACATTTGCATTTCCCTTTACAGGATTTTCTGTAATGAGAAAATCTTAATGAGCTCAGTTTTCTGAGCCAATCCATAGATTTCAGCTCAAGAGTTATATACTGCTTCAAAAAGGAATACAATTCTCTGCTAAAACTATATCGGGTAGTTCAGTAAATCCACCTAAAAATATAATTCAATTAAGAGAATTATACACTAATATTGAGGGTTTTTTTCCAGAAACTCAGAAGATTTACACTTTCCTAACTTGTTTTTAGTTGAAGACTACATGCTGAAAAACAATTTAGCAGTACAGTGCACCCAGTTGATCAAATAGTAATGTTTATATCCCTTTATAAAGTAGGACATAAAAGAAAGGAAAATTCCTTCCAAACCTTGAACTCCTGCTCCTCAGGCTTTACCTTTGTCTATGATCTCCTTCCTTGGAACTTCAGAAGACCATATATATTTAACCTTTTTTTTTTTCTAATTCAACTGCATTTAAAGTCTTTTTAAAGCCTTTACAAAATGGTTTTGCTTAAATTAAACCTGAATGGCCATTCTACCCACACTCCTATCACTTCTTTATCTTCCACCCTGCAGAAACCTCAAAACCATGAGGACTCGAAACCCTTTACAAATTCAAGATGTACTTTCTTATGCATTGTGTTGGACGGAATCATAGTACTACTATGTTAGGTCAATACTGCATTTTTGCAGTCTCCTAAATATCTTTCCTTCTCCTTTGATGGGATTTACGGCACTTTTGCCTCATTGCTGAGGCATACAGCCAGGCCAACGGGACCTAGCCTTGTTCCAGTCTCACATCATATTGCTATTGCCTGTGCTTTGCATATTTTTTTTTCAGTCTATTTCCACAGTGACAAGGCTACTTAACAGACAAGATCCTCCCGGCCAAGAGGAAGTGGGGACAACTCTTTTCTGACCCTGTTCCCAACAATTCATTTGCTGGTCAGGCTCCTCACAGGACACAACACTCTTGCCATCACAGGGCAAATCAGGGACATACCGGTCTCTAGTCAGTGGTAACATTAAAGATTGAAACCATCAAAAAACTTTTTTTTCTAATCAGTTGGTCTTTTACCTCAAAACACCTACTTCTGATTGGGATGTCAAAAGTCAGTCCCTCCATTACTGTCTACTGTAAGAAGTTTTTCTGCCAAGTCCTTGAAGGTACGTAACATTCAGAGGTTGCTTGTAGTAAAAATTAGGGACACTCAGTACCTTTCAGCATTTGACGTTTTACTGGGAAGGTCAGCAGACTTTTTGCTGTCAGCAGAAGACCCTAAACTTTTACTATAAATGAATGCCAGAAAACTATTATCCTTTTTCTACTCCTAGAGTTGCTATGGTAAGAGCTTTCTTCAAAAGTTAAGTGCCTAAAAGTTTGTAGGCAAAAGACCAGTATGCCTTTGTTTTATAAAAGCTTTTCCTAAGTTGATGGCTGTGAAGTACCAGCATGACTGTGCCCTTGCACAATACTGATTCTGAGAAGTTGTTTGAAGAGTGCCTGGTTGGCCTTGGTTTGATCTACCTCAGATGTGTTCAACAGCAGTCAGCTCGCTCTGCTGCCTCTTACCTAGTTTTTCTGTTCCCCACAGTGGTAGAGTGAGTACAGACATACTGCAAACTGTTCCTTCGTTGCTTCAGATTCTAGTATTTTAAGATCTGATTTTGTCTCAGGCTTTTCTTTCCATGAAGTTCCCCCTGAGCTGTAACAGGTATTTGAGCACATACGTAGGGACACAGAATGAGCTATTCCAATAAATTATTAAGTTAATTACTAGGAGATTAATTCTGGGTATAAGAAAGCAAAAACCATACCCAAATAAAAAGTTTCTTAACATGATCCATTATTATGGATCCACTATTCTGATCCATTATTATGGAGTGTTACTATCCTAAATCCAACCCATGCTACAGCTCATAGAAATTGTATCTTCCAAATACATCCTTTAAAACATGAGGGATAGCTGTCTGTTAGAGTCTATAGTGTGGCAGTGGTTAACATTTACCACTAACCAATGAAGAAATCTCTATTGGCATTAAGAAAGACTGTTGTCCAAAAATGAGGGCACTGTATAGCTCCAATACTTTTTTAATCCAGCACAACATTAGATGCGCATTAAACCACAAGCATGTGCCTAAGTGCTTTGCTGGATCTGGGCCATAAACAGACCCTTGAAATCAGGCTGGAGAAGGGCCCCATAAATATAGGGTTGACTGACCAGAGGGAGCACCAAGAAATATGGTATTTCCTGTGAACTTATCTATAATCAAGCTCAATCATGTTAACATGAAGATGTTTTTTGGTCAGTATCACACTGATTATATGAACACACTCGACATAAAACATGGTGGTGCACCCTGCAGGACAGGCTCTGTCCTTTGAGGTTTACATGGTAGAATATTCCTTTATAACAAATTTAAAATAAATTAGGACATCCTTTCACTGCAAAATACATTTATATTTTTCCTTTTGAAAAGAAAAAGCATGGAGAAAATGAGAAGAGAGCTCCCTTGTCTAAAAGAAGACCCGATAGAATGCTTCTGAGATGACAAATGTGATTACCATATTAATCACATTTAACGTAATACTATTATCTCACTTTGTCTACTTTACAAAAAAGCCTAAGCGAGAGACAGGGACCTTCTCTTGGCAACATCAGTGCTTATCTTTATAATGTTACATACTCGGAAGTCTGCACATTGGCAGCAGGCCTCTTAAATTGGTCAGGAGTGCTATGAAAAGTAACCTGGGAGGATATAACTGAACTCTGATAGCAACGGTATATAACAGAGAAAGAAAAACTATTAGAAAACAGATTCAGCATTCAGAGATTTTTCCCATAGTAGGGAGCAGAGATTAAGTTAAACAACCTTACTGATGCTATTTTCAAGCAGTGGAAGTTAAGCTGTGATCTCTATATCTGTTATGAATAGTCATGAAATATCAACACACAAAAGCTAACTTTTTCTTCAAAGTGCAATTAAATGAAAGATTGAAAAATGGCAATCTATTTTCACTGGAATGAGATTCACTCCTGACTTAATCTTTTGGTTTGTCCTTACAACGTGTGAAAACTACCCCAGTCTTGAAGAGCTTTAGCAACTGTTTAGCAACTTTAGTTGAAGAGTTTTAGCAACTCTCCCTAAAGCCAACTTCCAACTTAAATAGTAAAAAAAAAAAAAAATTAAAAGAAAATTAAGTTAAAAGTTAAAGAAAATGGTAACTATAGTAAGATACCGTGACCTTCAGATATAAATTCATGGCCACTTTAAGTACTTAAGGGAAATATAGCCCAGTTTCTTTTAAATAAGGCCACTGTGCCTGCCTTCCTCTTGACAACGTTATTTTTGAGTCACCTGACATCATGCTGATATCCACTTTGGCTACTGAAATGTTTCCTTTGCTTTGGAAATTCTTGAACTGATGGATGGCTAGCACATTGTGGGGAAGATGGAGTAAACCCCTCAAACCCTGACCTGTAGTCACATATTTTCATGCTCTCCCATTAGGTAGGAGACACAAGTTTATAACTTGTCTAACATGCATCATTGCATCAGCTACCCCATTTGTCCTTAGTTTTTCAGATTCCTCTGCCTTAGCGGGCTCCTGCTCATCATGCAGCTGAATTAAAGCACTTTATTCCCTCCATGCACTGTACAGTGATCCACACTTGCACACAGCCTTCCTAAAAATTGTTTCTTCAAACTTTCTGATCCCTCCAGGTCCACAGAAGGAATCCAGAGGATGTGAATGGCAGTTAAGTTTGTCCCTCACACACTTAAAGACCCAAAAGTTTAGTAAAGAGGATGTAAACATTTTCTCCCATCTGCTGCTAAGAAAAAGTATGATCAATCTGCATACAAAAGGTAAGTGGGCTATAAACAAGCTGTTTTCTTCCACCTGCTGCTAAGGAATAGAAAAAGGGAGGAGGAAAGGAAGAGAGAGAGAGAGAAAGAGAAATTAGAGAAGTTTCAATACCAGTGAGAACTACTTGGATACCATTGTTACAGGCACAACACACGGACTGGAATAAATCAAATAAATCATCAGCATGTGTAATTTGAGTCTGATCCTCCTGTTGACCAAATAATTATACAGAAACGTTTCCTTTCACAACAGGATAGAATTGCCCCACTGTCTTGAAGTCTAAAGAAGATGGAATGATTTAATTGCTGTTGGAGAGGCTCCAAAACTTGGCTAAATTGCAAAGAAAATAATGTCTACTCTCTGCTTATGAGTGCATGCGCACGATTTCAGCTACTGCACAGGAAAATGAGAAAATGATTTAAAATGTTCCTTTTGCAAGGGAGACACCAGCTAGCCCAGAGTCAATTTGTAATCACTAGTTGACTACGGCCAAGATGTGCTGGTGATGTGGTGATTAATTAAGAAAAATGAATGCTACCTTTGTTATAATAAGGAAGTCCAATTGATCTTGCGTTAGTAAGATGCATCCATTTTACTGGCTGGCAATCAGCATTTCATTAACAGAGCGAAAAATCCATTACAATGGATGAAAACCCCACCGCCAGCTTTTCAGTCAGATGGATTTTTTTTTTTTTCATTCTCCTAAATCAGAGTAGTTGAGTCCATAGAAGTTTTCCTCTAGGGAGCTGTATTTAACAAGTTCCTGTTACTGCAAAGACACAGAGCACTGGGAAAGTGCTTAGTCTTTCTTAGTGCCTTTCCAAATGTACTTTAATTTCAGCCTACTCTTTTAGTCTAGGTCTTTGAACAGGTTTGGTTATGGCGTGTGAAGCACATTTTTCATGAATGCAATGGACATTCATTATATGACTGCTGCAATTATAGATAGGGGGTTTTTTAATATTTCAGACCTCTTACAGTTTTATGCTTCTATGATTTTAGATGACCTACTAATTAATATAAATAAAG
>VYZM01001151.1:5138-36299 GCA_013398915.1 Dromas ardeola | reverse complement strand
AAAAAAAAAAAACATTTAGAAACAACACCTAACAGAACTTTGAGAAACAGCAACAGTTTAGGAAAATACATATGTAAATGTATAAAATAAATATGTGATTCTTTAGTTTAATAATGTAAGTGATGGCAAGTGAATAATTGGTCCACTTTTATTCTACAATTTTGGTTGCTAATGATAATTTTTTTCCAGAGACTTTCTTTGATTAGTGTCAAGCGACTTCAATGGAAATAAGTTTTGTGTGTATAATATATCATTGATTTGGTTTCATAAATCAACAGGGTTTTCCACTAGAATGGTATACTGACTTCGCAAAGTATTCCAGGAACATACGAGTGAGAGAGATTCAAACATCTCCTTCCTATGAGGACTACCCTAAGTGATCCAAGACCTAATAATCAAAAACCTCATGGTTTCAGTAAAAGGCTCAACAAAATGGCATTTAGAAGCATGGTCTGTTGAGGGGCTTTTAGAACAAGTATTTAATATAAATTGCTAATGCTTTAACCTAAGTGCATAAAGACTGTTTAGTGCAGATACTGTTTGCTCTAGTGAGAAGCACTTACATATACCTGTCCATCTGTCCCTTCTTTGCAAGATACCCTCTCTCTAGATAATACATTCTAAGCTGAATTCCAATTCAACATTCTGGTTAGTGTTTTTGCATTAGATTGAAACATGACCTCCAGTGCCCGATGGTTCCATTATTTGCTGTCTTTAGAAATATTAACCAATATAATAAGAGGAAGCAGACGTTGCAAGGAAACTCCATAGGGAGGAATTACTCTGTTGTTATCACTTTCTGTCTTTACTGGGAATCATCAAGTTATTGAAGCTATGCTAGATAGCTTATTATACACCTAGCTATGCTTCAGATCAGAGGGATTTTCCGTAATTATTAGGATTGTGCTTTGGATGGGAGGAATACCCTGAGAAGGACTATCCTAGGCAGTGTTATGAGACTTCAGACAGCACTGGAACACCCATTTTTTTCTTAAATTAAACAACTTTCAAAAGGGAGAAAAAGCAACGTCCTGATGTTTGGAATTCATTTGAAGAGAAAGAAAACACAAAACTGCATTAAAGCATGCCAGCCCTCTGTCAGCTTTGTGAGTTCATTCACTGTGCAACATAACTCCAAGCTTTTTAGCTTTGCCTGTTGCCTGTGAGATGACCTTGAATAGGTCATTTGGCTACTTTGCCTCCATATCGTCTGTTTATATTATTCTTCTAGAAGAGGATCTTCTCATCTATTCAAGCCTTGCAGATAAAGAAAAAAGACAATTTTTTTTCCTTCTTTCTTTCCAGTCAGTTATATTTCAGTGCATTCAGTTGCACAAGTTCTGCTTTACTATATATTTAAGCATACTCACAATATGCTAACCGTTCACAAAACAGGGATAATTATCAAAAACCTAGAGAGTTGTGCTACTTGTAAATTTTGAATTTTGCCTTCTTTTTCTTTTCCTCCCACTCCCTTCTGCTTATCTATCTCTTAAACACTTCATGCGTTAATTTTCCTTTATGATTTCTTCCCCTGCCGTTTCCTTTTCTTTCCTTTACCTCCTTGTTTTTGAGCATTTTGTTTTTTCTTCTTTTCCCTAGACAAGACCTCATTCAATAGACTCTCAGGCTGTCATTGGCAAAACTGCTACTTATTTCAGGGCACACAGGACGGGGTCCTGTTCTCCTCATCATCATCACTGCCTCTTTACTTGATTACCTGGTACTCACATATGCTGTGTCTCCTCCTCTGGTTCTCTTGGGTCTCCCAGCTCGGCACTTTTTCTGTGCACACACCCCCTTCCTCAGCCAGGGTTACAGTTGACTTTGCCAGCCAGCCTCTGCACAACACGGGCTGTAAAATCCCTGATTAAGGGTGCGAGGTTATCTTTTCAAGCTACTTTCAAGACTATGTCATCTTTTACCCCCTCATAGCTAACATCATGTGCCAAGAGCTGTCAGTCCAATGCAGTTAAGTCTTGGATAATAAGTGATCTCAAACAAAGATAAAAGCACAGCTATATAGCTTAGATATATATATCCACACAGACAATGCATAACCATTTTCAGACTGAAAATGTGGACACTATTTTTAGAAGTTTAATCTAATCACATGCTCGTGCCCATACATACATGCATCCTTCCCATACCATGGATAAAGACAAGCAGCACACTAAGCACCAAAACAAGTAGCTCTAACTTTTGTTCTCTCTTTCATTTGTTTCTTGTCTTCCGTGTCACAGACCACATGCTGTTCCCAAAGATAACACTCTCCAGTTCTCTTTTGTATTGAGGTAGAGGAGGTGGAAAAGAAAAAAATGCATTTCCTTTCCTACTTTCATCAGACGTCGGTCTTAATCTGCTTATTTACATAGGGTCTATTTTGTTAGAGTTAGAAGCAACTTCATCAATAAGCTAAAATTGTGATTCTGTTAACATGGGCATCATTTTAGTCTGCCTTACTGAGAATTTGGTGGCTACTGCTAACCTGAAAATTCTTATATGTTTCCATGGGACGTACCAGCTGGCACCATGACTCTACAATACAGGGCCAGTTTTCAGTGGCTTGGCTGGAAAAATCATTCTTCCATCTCTACCTTGCCCCACTTTGAATTCTACAGAGCAATCCAAAACCAGGGCTGGTAACATCTTAACTGCCCCATCAACACTTGGCAGAAGGTATCTGTCAGATCCTTTTGACTTTTCATGCTCCAGACACTCCCTGCATTGACTGTATTGCCGACCTGCCCCATATATGGGAGATAGGCAATGTTTTTTCACAGTTATACATTGGAGGCAATATTCTGAACACATAACCTGATCAGTTATAACCATCTCAAATAAGGAGCTGGGGTTTCAGGAAACTATTTTCTCATCTGTGATAATTTGCACAATAAGAAGCCTACCACGATACTGTAGCTGCTCTTGCAGAAATGCCATGTGGCAGCACGGACATACTGAATGGGGAGGACTGACAGAAGGAGGAGAAAGCAGGAGCTGAGGAAATGCTGAGGGCCTCTATTAAATGATTACACTTCTACTTCAACATGTCTATCTGAAGAAGACAATGTAACTGCACAAGAAGCAGGAGGAAAAGGACTGCAAACAAGTCTTGGATTTTCTAAGGAAATACTGTCCTTAATTCCAAATGGTTCTGGAAGCAGTGAGACATCAAGGGAAAAAAAAGACTTTGCTGGGTTTTTCCTATTTGTGGCTTTCTTGAGCTGGTCTAGAATGGGTTATCAAAAGGCTTGTTTCACCCATTCCTAGAGGGTTAAACCATATAAAACATGTAACAGCATTTTCTCTAGTGTGGAGGAAAGAGGAGAGCATGCATGGGAAAGGGGCATACCTGGGGAGCCTGGGGCATTTGTTCTTCTGTGCGAAGAAACCATATGAAAGCGGCACTAAACATAGCCTGTTCCAAGGAACTGCACACAGGGCCAGAATCAACCTCTGCTGGCTCAGAAGCCGGCTTAGTCCACCAGGAATCTCGAAGCATGAAAGTTCAGAGATTCAGCGCTAAACATGGAAAGGCAGCATGCTTCCTGCAGAGAGAGCTCAAGCCAAACACCCTTCTAAGTTTGGGATAACGATGTTCCTGTATCCAGACTGAAAATAGCAGCTGCACGCAAGTCTGCATCCTCACGAGGTGTGTAGGGAGAATGTTCTTCCCACAACTTTTATTTGTTAATCTCCTGGGTAATCTACAAGGCCCCTTTCCTGAAATGGATTTTGAGTAAATATTAAGAGATAGACACAAATAAAATAAGATCTGGGCTGTGATAGACAAAAAAATAATAAGATCTGCACTGAGGGCAGAGGAAGGGGAGGAGCAGAGTTAAGGAGAATGTTAGTTCTAATGGCAAACATTACTGAGATTAAGCATATGCGTTTCAGATTGTTCCTACACATTTGATTACTTGAACTTTGATACAATTATCTTATTACTTATCCATACTTAGAATGGATTTGGAATAAGTCTGAGGAAATAATAAAATCAGTCAAGCAAATGTTTCTTTTAAATTTATGAGTGGAGAAGCAAAATGTACTCGCTGGCCTTTTACCATAATGGATAAAGATGATGAGAAAACAATTATATTTTACCCACTTCACTAAAAAAAAAAAATGCCCAAAGCACGTGTGATATGTGCGAATAGGATTTTGCAAAAGTGAAATTAATAAATAAAAGAGTGTAACATATGAATAGATGTTCTATTTAATAATGCATGATGTCTTTACTAAAAAAATAAGGGCTTGTTTTTATTGTGTCTACAGTAAATGAAGCAAAGATAAATAATTTCTCAACCTGGATAAGGAACTTCCACTCCCCTCCCTGAAGGCTGGATTCTGCCCTGTCTCACAGTGATGTGCAGCTTGAAACCGTTTGGCTGAAGTTGATCTACTTCAGAACATCTCTGAAAGTTACAGAGACTGAAACCTGAGGTTTTGCTAGTGTTAAACACAACTGCAGCAGTTAGAATATGTAACTGCCAAGGGTATATTTCCCTAGGAAAGGAGAATGTTTTCATTTAAATCTGTGGCTGTGTAACTGTGTTTTTGCCATCCTTCCCCCGATTATGGTAGGTAGCTTGCTTCTTGTAACCTGTAAATAACCTGGCACCAAGATTCCCAGATCCCCTGATGCCTTCTAGGAGAGTCTCTCCCTCTGTATTTCACTTGTAGGGAGAGAACTACAGCTATGTAAAGGAACCATGAATTCCACAAAACTGCATTTAGCTCACACAGAAACACTTCACCTGAATTGAAAGGCATCCCTAGTTTTGTTCCTTGCTGTATCCTGCCATCAGAAATGTATAGCAGCAATCCTGTATCAACAGCCCATCTGTCAGAGCTCTACCAGTCATTCACTGACCCGGGCAGGACACCAGCATCCACAGGCATCAGTCCAATAACAAAGGAAAACCAGAGGCAGTTTTATAGTTTCTCCTGGAAAGTGAAGCTATCTGACTTCCTTGAAGTCACAATGAAAATAAATTCTAGACTTTATACAACTCTGCTGTCATCAAAGGATCAAATTCAAGTAGAGCCAGTGAAAGGTAAACCCTCCGAGGCATTGCCCTAGCCACAGTCCTGAGCTGGCTGACAAACCACCCCAATTTTATCCAATACTCTTCTACTGAGAAAATACCAGTGGGAAGTGCCAACACATTAAAATAAAGTAGTTCGGTAGGTTGCTGACTGTTGAATAGAATAACAAGGACTGAAATCCTGTGTGTGACAAATTCATGTGAAAAACAACAACAAAAAAAACCAACTAAAAAACACTAACCAAAACCAGAGATACATTATACCTATAAGAAAACAAATAAACAGTATGAACTTAATACATTTTATTGGTCTGAAAATATACCTAAAGAATAAAAGTCAGTCTCTTATACCATAGAATCATTTGGTTTGAAAAGACCTTTAAGATCACCGAGTCCAACCATTAATCTAACACTACCACCAAGTCCACCACTAAACCATGTCCCTAAGTGTCATATCTACACATCTTTTAAATGCCTCCAGGGATAGTGACTCAACTACTTCCCTGGGCAGACTGTTCCAATGTTTGATAACCCTTTTGATGAAGAAATATTTCCTAATATCCACCCTAAACCTCCCCTGGCACAACTTGAGGCCATTTCCTCTCGACCTGTCACTTGTTCCTTGGGAGAAGAGACCGACCCCCACCTCATTACAACCTCCTTTCAGGTAGTTGTAGAGACCGATAAGGTCTCCCCTCAGCCTCCTTTTCTCCAGGCTAAGCGACCCCAGGTTCCCTCAGCCGCCCCTCATAAGACTTGTGCTCTAGACCCCTCACCGGCTTCATTGCACTTCTTTGGATGCACTTGTTTTACTTTTTCTGCCATTAGATTAAAAATAAATACAGAAACTTTCAAGTATTTTTCACAAGCAGTATGGCACATACAGTGTTTTTACAGGATCGAACCAGCTCTTTGGCAAAATACTCAAGGTACACAAAGCATGACATAAATTTATTTGAATAAAATTTGATACCGTAAATCCTCTGTTTATAATTTAGTATTTTTCCTACTTTGATTTTCTGGAATTCAAAAGTTCCAGTCACAGACACGGAAGAGTTTATCTCAATAACATACCACAAATACCTGATAGTCTGGTTCAATAATTTACAAATTACCCATAGTCTACAATTAGTTCACTTGAACTATTCCGTGAATTACTTATGCATAATGAATACATTTGGAAAAAAAAGGGTCTAATGCATCTACCTGTCCATATATCTCCTAACACTGAAACACGTAAGCATTTTTAAATAGATCACAGTCAAGAAAAACACATTTGCTAGATTAAGGTGTAGCAATTCAGTTAGATCTACCTGCAAATTATTATCACAAGTTATTAAATAAAAGACAAAAATCAGTGCAAGTGTTCTTAAAAATTACTATTTTGGCCAAACTCTTGAAAATTAACACACAAGTAGAATATTAGGGGATGCTGAATGCAACTTTTTCATTTAAAAATAAGATTTGAACAAATAATATCTAATTTCTCCTGTGGGACTTCAATATCCTATTGCACCAAGAGTACATACTGCACAGCCTCACATAGATAGGAAACACACATGTAGTAAATCAGTTTGGATATGGAAAAACACGATGAGCAAGTGACTAACCATGACTAACCAGACCTTTTGCTCCTGGGAATATAAGGAGGCTGAGTTTTATATGGAGTGCTTGAACATGAATCTATGGTTTGAGGTATCAGAGAAGACCATTTGAGAAAAGACAGGATTTGGGTTTTTCAGGGGTTTGGTGGTTTGTGTTTTTTGGGTTTTGTGGGTTTTTTTTTTAGAACAGAGAACAAAACCAGGAGCTCCTAGCTAGCCGTAATGCCAAGCAATTACATCTGCCACATGCTTCAGCCTGGATCCAGATACATAAAGTCACAGCAATAATAAAATTACTTGTTTAGGGAAAGCTCTTTTTCAGTGAATCAAATGCTTAGAGATATCCCAGAATGACAATAACTGAAATGACTTATTTTTCTCCCAAAACAAATGCATGACAACCCTGCACAGTCCAAGCTTGCTCCCACCATCCTCCCAGGGGATTTGAGGGGGTGACGGGAAAGCCATTACTAGTAAGCAAACCAGTAACCCCCCAAATTCTTATGCTTGATATCCCTTCTGGAGCCAGTGTTCAGCTGTACAAACAAGCTCAGCTTAAATTTAGTTGTGGAGACTGTGAAATGCTTGGCTCTGGTTGGCATCATTCTCCACTCATACATGGACACGCAGAACACACAGAGATCTGACTGGGACACTGTTACTCGAAGTAGGAGAATAAAAAGTATCTCCACCACCACATCAAACTGCAGCTAGCTCTGAAGAACCGTGGGTGCCTTTTCTTTTCGGTTATAAAGCCTAACTTCTGAGAAAATTTTAAAAAGCTTCAGATAAACATCAAAACCCTGAAAGCCTTTTCCAGCCCATTTTGAATCTAAACTGATACGGCAGTATGCCAGTCTTCATGTTGATTCACATCACTTGCATCCTGATATGCCACAGCAAAAAATTAGAGGAGTCCAGTTGTAAGTTTTCTTTTGAAGGGGCAGGTAGAGAGATTTAAGAATTGAATATAAATTAATTTAAATATTCTTTGGTGACAGGAGTTCAACTGCCTGCAGAGACTGAAGAGGATCTTTCTCTGGTTGGATTAGTTTACAGTGTTGGATGCCATTTTATTTCCATCCCCAAGTACAAGAGAATGAGCCATCCTGACACCACCATGACCAATGAAATGAGGCCACATGGTCCCACTCCTTCAGAGAAGGAAAACTCAGGAGAGTGTCTCTCCACACAAAATAGATGCATGAATAGATTTTCCTTTGCTTTCTCCTCAGTCTGATGTATCATTTAAAAAATGACAGGTTCAGATAATATATTGCAAAACACATCAGATCTCTGCCTTGGTGAATATGATTTTAACACAAATATGCAGGCATTTATGTCTGCATTAGTAGCATCGTTGAATATCATTCTCCTAGATGGCAGGCATGCTGTTATTAAAGTATAACATCTAGGAAGGAAACAGCTCACTTAGGGTTTTCAGAAGGTATTTAATTTAACTCCTCTTCACGATCCTCACATCACATTTGCTGAACTAAGAAAAAAAAGTTATCAATGTTATTTCAGAATGCTTAACCTATAATTATGTTCCTGTTTCAATGGCATCACTTCTAAGGAGACATCACTAGCTGTTAAGCAAACCTCTTTCTTATTTAAATTTCACTCATCTCCATCCCAATGACTAACTCTAATTCAGAGGATTTCTTCCCAGCCAGTCCATGTTCCCCTCCTTCCCTTGAGGAAAACAGGTGACTAGGAACAAACATATTATTATTGGACTCTGATTTTGAGGGGGGAGAGAGGTTGTTTTGCTTTGGCTTCATTTTTTAATTTACAATGACATTTTTGTTTGCAATATGAAGAATCATCCGTTAGCAAAGACTCTCACTGGATTCAGAGAGAGCTGGAACAGCCTCTAATTACTGAAGAACAGAAATAAGAACTAAGAGGCAGGCTGAGCAAATCTCTCCTTTCTGCTTCATACTTTATTCCTCAGAGACCAACTAAAAACAGGCAGAAGCCACCGTCCATGTGGGTACACACAGTCTGTTCCTAGGACCGGGACCTTTGGTTTGGATCCCAGCACGTCTCACATGCTCACGTTTCAATGTGCATTCTTACGACAGCATGCTTCCCAATTTAAATTCCACCTCTCCTACTAATCTTCTTTCCAAAATCAAACTCACTTTTTCACTGTCCAACGTACTAAGTTCTTCTAGGAAAAGCTGTAAACACCGCAAAAACAAAAAACTTGGAAAACATAATTTTCTCAATTCTTTGTCCTTAGTACCCTGAGAGGGTTCTGAAGGGTCAGTCACAAATAACAATTGCAATGAATGGAGCAACTGAGCCTTTGCACTCACAAAAAAATCTAGTCTAATCTAGGTTCTTACCTCTCTCCAAAAAGCTTGCCAGGCTTGTAGACAGCCACAGCTATGACAACACTATTATTGCAAAAAAACCTGTTCCTTTCTTTAAGACTACAAGTTGCACCACCCCTACCAAATACAACTGTGCTAAAAGGTTGCAGTTACAACCTAAGTCAAAAAAGGAAAACCCTAAGAGCCATCCGTCACGTATGAGGAGAAAGGGTTTATTATCAGGCAGTTTATAAGCAGAGATGTAACAAGTACAGAACACAACCATGCTGCGTCACGCAACAAGGTCCCATCCAGGTTGGCGCCTTGTTTTTAACACTGACCACTGTTTAAGATGGCACGTAAGCAACAGAGAATTAACAGAATGGTCTTTTCCCCATCCCTTCCTGCTTCTAGAAAATAGCAACTTTAAAAGCTCCTTGGAGCTAGCATCAACAACAGCTAACCTGCGTGCTGCTATTGGATCTATTTCTTTATTTCCCTTTATAACAAAATTTTACTTGTTGTGTCCAACAGTGCAAGAGAAAAAATATAAAAGAAAATCCATATTTGCTGTTGACTAAAAGGACATTTAAAGGACTCCTTTAAAACATCCTCTGAACCTTCAATTCACAAGACTTCACTGAGTAGAAGTATATATTCGGGAGTTATAAACACTGAATTATTTCAGCTTCACAAAATACACAGAAATGCATGCCCTAAATATTTGTGTGACAAGCCAGTGCTGAGCAAGCCATGTCCTCGCCTGCCGTTGACTCACACCCATGCTGTTCTTCTCTGGAAGTTGCAAATGATGCTGTAGAAAGAGCACAATGAGAAGCAGAATCAACAGAGCTCAGAAAAGGCTTCAGTTTTGCCCTCCTGGAAAATAAACATACAGTCCTTTGTTGAAAAACTGCTGGGACTTTTGTCTCCGAGTGTATCCGTAGCACATTACATTGATGCTGTACACCACTAATGAATTAATAAGTCCATGCGGGGGGAAAAGAGAAATACAAATGAGAAGGAATAAGAACAGCTTACTTAGGGTAGTGTCAACAAGAGGTCTGAGGCACTCTTATAGTACACCACAAAATGCTATATAGTAGGAAGTCAGATCAGTTGTTTGCTGGTGATAGACACAGTGAGAGTGAAAAGAATTCATAAGCATTACCTGGGAAAAAAAGCACATAATGAGTACACTGCAATCATATGCTATTTGATTTGTGGGGTTTTTTTTAAACATACTCCATTGTAGCGTTTCACTACTGGCTTTGGCATCACTAACCTGACCCAGAAATACACTAGTGATTTCTTGGAAAAAGTAATGAAAGCATCTCCAACTTGCATTATTTCCCTTAGCCAAAACCATAATTGCTAATAGTGACTGAGCGAGCGCTCCAACAGTTTTGCTCATTTTTGCTACTAAATACAGATAATTTACGTAGTACATCTACTACCCAATAAACAATCATTTGAATTAGACAAAAAGAATCCTTTCTGTCACTAATTTCAAACGCATTCTAACATCTTTTTCAACTCATAGTGGAGTATGGTGAGAGTCAGTTTTTTCAGAAACTGCAGGAACAGAAGCTTGACAGTGCAGGCGGAGGGGGTCACCCCAGACTGGGCGCCTGAAGAGCAGGCAGGAAGAAAGAAGGAGAAGAGAGATTAGCAAAAACAAAAGCAAAACACTACAAACAGGAAAAAAAAAAAACAAACAGCCATGCCTACACCTTAAGACATATTATTCATACTATTTGAATTCTTATGCTTCGTCTTTGTGATTATACCGGTCACTTGAAAGTTGATTTGGGGCCAGTAGACCCCTAATACATCTACCGCTCCCTCATGCTAAGGTTCTTCTATATTCCAGCAGTCTACCATAGCAAAAGACTTTGAAAAGCACTTGTGATATCAATTCCTTCCACTCGAAGGCTTCTATTCACCAAAGCAGGGTCAAAAAACCCTATGGTAGATGAAAATCAGTCTTCTGATGTAGTCATTTAGCAGTCAATATTTCGTTAAGCACTTCAAGACTGAAGTACTGTGTAAGCGATAGGACTACTGCTATTGTTTCATAAAGTATGTTCCAGTAGCAGTTCAGCTTTAGGGGTGTTTTTCTTCTAATTTAAGGGTGGTCCCTTAGCTAGGAAATATATCGTTGCTGATAAAAACTTATTACCCTTGGAAGGCAATCCATATGACAGGGAAGAGGAGTCAATGATTCCAGCTTGGCATTGTGCACCATGAAGCTAATTTGTGAAGCAGCAAACGGTTGACCTCTCTGAAGTTTATTCTTGTCAGTTTAGAAGTACTCAGCACCCCTTGGCATCAAAAGGAATTACATCTGTCTCAGACTCATCTCAGTTTTGGACATTCAGGAAACCTGTAAACACATTTACACATTTAATTCTCAGTTAAGATCTTCTTCAAAGTATTGTGAAAGGCAGGAAGAGAAACTGCAGAGAATGATGGGAGTGTACTGCAGCTCAATTGAAAACCTAAAATACACGGCACAAAACACAGGAATCACATCTTTTGATGCAAGAAACTTTTGAAAGCAAAGGAGAGCTCACCGAGATCACTAAGAGCCAACCATTCAGACGCACTTTCGACTTTGTTGTGTCACAATATTCTACAAAGCCTATTAAGCACTATCAGAACTTTTCAGAGCATCTGCAGGGCTTGAAAGTGCCCTGACCAACCTTCTGCTTCTCACAACCTATAAAATTTCACCCTAAATTTTCTGTATGATTTGAATATCAAGAAATGGAAAAGAAAAAAATTACATCAAGGAATGTTTTCTTCCCCAAAAGGGAAAAAATCAGATCAGGTGAAAAGAATGGATATCAGAATGACAAAATGAGACTGACAAAGAGGGAGTCAAAACTTGAGATTATGTACAGAAATGCACTGGGAAATCAGAGGCGGAAGGGCTTTCAAGAGTCTGATTTGTTTCCCTTTTAACAATTTGGCTGCCTTCATCCCAAAATAGGTGGGATTTCAAGTTCCTTCTTATCGAGCCCGGGAGCAGCTTGGTGGAATGGGGGAACCCATGCTGGAGCAGCCTATTCTTGAAGGACTGCACCCTGTGGAATGGACCCAGGCTGGAGCAGTTCATGAAGAACTGCAGCCCATGGGAAGGAGGAGTCACATTGGAGAAGCTCGTGGAGGACTGTCTCCCGTGGGAGGGGCCCCACGCTGGAACGGAGGAACAGTGTGAGGAGTCCACCCCCCGAGGAGGAAGGAGCAGCAGAAACAACGTATGATGAACTGACCACTTCCCCCATTCGCCGTGTGGGGGGAGTAGGCAGAGAAAATCAGGAGTGAAGTTGAGCCTGGGAAGAAGGGAGGGGCTGGGGGAAGGTGTTTTAAGATTTGGTTTTATTTCTCATTACCCTACTCTGATTTTGATTGGTAAAAAATTAAACTAATTTCCCCAAGTTGAGTCTGTTTTGCCCGTGACAGTAATTGCTGAGTGATGTCCCTGCCCTTATCTCAACACACAAGCCTTTCATTACACCCTCTCCCCTGTCCAGCTGAGGAGGGAAGTGGTGAAGCAGCTTTGGTGGGCACCTGGCGTCCAGCCAGGGCCAACCACCACAAAGAGAGACATTTATGAAGCACCTTTAAGAGCCTTTGTAAAATGCACACCCCTAGAGCAATGCAAGCCCTCTGGCAAAGGGCAGGCAGCTCTTAGGTGGCAGGTAATGTCAGTAGCTAAGGCAGCTTCTTCGGCTGCAGCGTTTACCACAGTGTGTTGCAGAACTGTCTTTGAGGTTTCATACCAGGTGTGGGCTACTAAGGCTGGTGGGTTGGTAGGCAGAGACTGTTTCATGTCTGCTACTGAGTGCAGCATTGCTGCTTGGCTGCATTTTTCTACTTGTCTGAACACAACCCTTACCTCCTATGCTCACACAGCCAATTGTGGGGGGGGAAATAAGGGTATTTTTGTTCTGTTTGGAGACAGCACAGTACACTAGGGACTGGGTCAGTTTTTATTTCTTAGTAACCTTTCAAAAGGACCTCAGATGGTATGCTTATTTTCCAGTGTACTCTAAAGAAAAAGTGAGTAATGGAACATTTTTATATTTCATTTGAAGTCTTGCAGCCTGCAAAAAAGCCAATAGTAAGACACTGCAGATTGCAATGAGTAAGTTTTATTCCCTTGCAGTGACAACTGATTTTCTTTAGTTCATTAACATGGCTCATCAGTCTTGGAAATATTTTTCTTGCATCAGGTAGGAAGGATGTTAGTTTCACACATTTCTCTGAAGCGCAATGTATCTGCCTGCTGCATCACCTGGCCATCCAATTCAGTTCCCAAAGCTGATGATAACTCTGGAGTTAATACTGCTACTTACCAGTACCAGGAGCCAATAAACTGTTGATTTATCTATGGTAATCTCAGGCCACAAGAAAGACAAAACTCATAGGAGAGGAAAAAATATATACTGTTAGACCAACCAACGCTGCCAGAGATGAAAAATACAAACAAACAACAAAAGAGACAGACTTTCAAGCACACAAGCTTTTCTTCAGGCTGAAAGTAGCAGTTACCTTGCTAAAAGACAAGCTGAGGACTACTGCCTGAAGTTTCTGTTTATAGCATATAACGAAACTCCTTAAGGAAGGAAGGGATTTAGTTAAAATGAGGTTCTAGTATATTGAGGAGACTTAATGATCTGGAGCAATGAACAGGTCGAACTAGGTGAGCTAATAAACCTTTTGAGGATGTGAAATGTGAGACGGAATTCCAGAAGAAAAAGCTGATTTTTTGGTTACCACATAAACAAATTCAAGACTAATCCTTGGGGGGGGGGGAAGAGACACCTAATTTATAAAATCTCAAAATGACAAAAAGCAGTTTTTTCCTCCTCCGTGTTGTCATAGGAGAGATTGATAGCACCATTATAGCAAGCTTCAGGATTGGTAGCTTAGATGTAGAAAAAAAACCAGACACATTTCTGGGCCTGATTCAAGATCTAAGGAAGAAGACAGCCTGAGATAGCCTCACATTACCCTTGCTTTTTATAAGGTGGAAAAACCCCAAAAAGATGGGTTTATGCCTCATTTTGTAGTTGGAATGAATATTCTGAAGATTTACATTCTTACTCATCCAAAGTCACGCACAACACTGGTGAGGGAATAGGGCCAGAAAATTTGACAAGATGTTCAACATCAGAACATATATTTAAGAAGAAAGAAAAGAAAATTTATATATTCATACTGAGTTTTATTCCCAGCCAATAAAGACTGAATTTTGGTAGCAGCAAAATATATTTCCATTAAGAGCCCTGGTTTATTTATAGATGGGATTTGCAAGGATATAACTATACACCGAGAAAGGTGTGAATTTAGAGAGCCTTGTGGTTTTTGCCTTGGTATTCCATGCAGATAAGCTTAACACGAACTAAGAATGACACCAAACAAGGTAACTCACCTTGCTTTGAAAATGGGGTAAGTGCAGAATAAATGCAAAGTCATCAGGCCTTCTAAGCAGAGAGAGTTTGAACAAATGAACTAGCATGAGACAGAATCTGTGCCCTAAGTTTTATCTGTCTTCAGTGTCTAAGAATGCAAGGATGAGAGAATGGAAAACACATATAGGCTTGGGGTTAGGCCTTTCTTTAGCCTTGTGGAGACTTGCTTCAAACTTTTCACTCCTTCACCACAATGGTAAGAAGAAAGTCTTGTCCATACACATCATCAGGGGCTCAAGGGGCTGGGGTCCAAAATCCTTGCCCTGTAGCGGGCTTCTCAGGAACAAAATAGTTCCATGAAAATGCACATTCCCCAGGATGGTAAGTAGCTTACAGACAAGTGGGGAATGATGAGAACTGCAATGAGAATACCCAAGTGCAAGTTTATCTGTATTTTCAGGCCAGGCGAGTGCCTGCCCTTCTGTTGTGTGCTGTGTATGTGTGCAACCTTGGCTGCAGAGCACAGGTTCTGCCTTGGGACCATGTCAGGGCACCCTGATAGAAGTTCCTCCATATATTTTATCCCAAAGGCAGGATTTGGTGGATGCTGTGAAAACAAGCTTAAAAGATCAAACTTTAGAGATGTCTGTCTTCCCCCAAAAGTCGTGAACCCAAATGTAGATTAGTGAATAAATTACATCTTTGCCAGACATTCAAAGCCACATTTCTCACCCAAAGGCACCCTGAAGACTGTAGCAAAAGGCACTCTCTCCTTCCTTTGAGTAAATTTACTTCAGGTGAAAAACAGAGTCAAAATACCACGCCTCATGGTCAGAACATATACAGCCTGGGGAGTAAGATGAGGGAAAAAAAAAAAACAAACCACAAACACAAAAGCACAGGAATTCCTACCTTTCTGTAGAAGAACATTCAGCATGAACATTAAGATTGCTCCTGTTCAGCCCTTGAGCATGTTTTGAAAGCTACAGGAATCTAAATCCCAAAGTATAAAACTCCCACCCAGAAAAGGTGGGATTTAAGACGCAATGCAGTCCAAGATGTACCTAGTATGAAATACTAAGGATGGGCAGATTGGAAACCTTATTTTGGCAACAGTGGGTGTACTGTGTTTCATTTTCCATTATTACCAATAAATCAAAGCCTTTTTTTGTGTAACAGAAAACACATTTGTGTTTTTTACAATAAATTTGCTAACAATATTTTTATAATTACATGGAATGCAACTGTAAACACAATTTACTATGCCTTTTTTTTTTTTTTTTTTTAAAATTTTTTTACTTTTACAATAAATTTGCTAACTGTATTTTGACAGGAAGTTTGCCACTGCAGAATTATCACGTCAGATTCAGTGTCTTATGTCCTCCTGTTGTCAGCATGAAGCCAGCTCTGGGGTCTGAGTAATTGGACAATAAACTGTGTGCCCAGGCATTAGAATCATAGAGTCCTATGATAATTCAGGATGGAAGGGACCTCAAGATCTCTCTAGTCCAGTCTCCTGCTCAAAGCACAATCGTCAATGAAATCAGTCCAAACCATTCAGTGCCATGTCTAGTTAGGGCACGAAAACCTCCAAGGAGGAAAATTGTACAACTTCCCTGGGCAACCTCCTCCAGACATACCTGTCCTCACAGTGAAAAAAATTTCTCCTTATCTGTCTCTCAGTTTTCTGCCGTGCACCACTGTAAAGAAAGTGGCTACATCTTCTCAATAACCACCTCATTGGATGCCTCCTATTTAGTCCCCTTGAAGCCTTCTTGTCTCCAGGCTGAACAAACCCATATCTCTTAGCTTCAAAGATCAAAAATGTTACAAGTGAGATGTCCCAGATGGCTGCAGTATTCCACGTATCGCAGGCTCCAGGCTGAGTACAACTCCTTAACCACTACCCTCTGAGCACAACCATCCAACCAGTTATCAACCCACCTACCTGTCCAACCACCAAACTGTGATGTCCCAGCTTGGACACAAGAATTTGTGGGATACCCGGACTTTAATAATACTTTCAGCAGTGTAAGTGACATCCACTGCTCTCCTCTCATTGACAAACCTAGTCATTTTATCACAGAAGGCAGTCAGGTCAGTCATGTATGGCATTCCAGCTGTTCCAGATCACCATCATCTTCTCTCAATCGTATTCATAGTAGAAGACCCAGTGAGACACAGATCTGGCAGCGTTGACTATAGAGCTGTAATAACCAGCTCTCTGCTCAGGATCCTAAACTTTCCCATTTCCACCTCCAGAAGACTAGTTCTCTTTTAGCATTTCATAGAAATCTGGCCCCTGGCTCAGGGCTGTGGAGCCCACTGTGTGGATTGCCTTGGGCCATCTGGGTCACCTAGTCTCCCTGTGCCTCAGTTATTCATCCAGCAAGACTTTAAAACAGCTCATGAAGATGTACTGATGTATTCAGGGCTCTGTTGCTGGGTGTTTGCAGCAGTAGTAGCAACATAAGCAAGGCAGAATCTTACTTCTCCTCATCTTCCCAACCGTATGTGAAGAGAAGAGAAAAATATTTTAGTCCATTTCTAAATCCATCCACTTTCTGTTATGGTCCTTCTGAATAGATATTAAAATACCTTAAATTACTGGCTCAGCTTACCTTTGAGACTGTGTTTATGTGTCATTTACTATTACCCTCGGTATAAACCCTTGCCCAGTCATCTCAGAACACCTAACCTACGCAAACCAAAGCAGACAAGCTACCTTCAGGCTTTTGCTCGCCATTTGTTTTAAACTATTAACCATTCTTCCACATGCCTCTGGATTTTATAAGTTAGGTGGGGGGTTTTCTATGGATCAATCTTCAGTTCCTTGCTAAATTAACCAAAAAATTAGATTATCTTCTCAACTAATGTGTGTAGAAGAGTGTTAAAACATTTTATTTAAGAAGACAGAAAATAGAACACACCTTTGTAGCAGTACTTACTGTCTCTGTATTTTGGATAATGCTTGAGAATTGCTAATGCACCACATTACTCAGGAAACACAAATTAAATCAAAGCTTAAAAGTGTAAGTGAAGGTAAAAATGTAAGTGTAAGGACATGAAATTTTCGGAATTCCACCCCAAGCACAGGATGCAGCCAAAGGCCAGTACTGAGAACTGGCAGAGGAGGAGAATGCAGATGGAGACAGGCCAGAAAGACACAGTCCATGTCTGTATAGAAGCTATGACACTATTCCAGAGCAGGGGGACTTTAATGTTGCTCTTTCAGTAAAAGGTAGAATTTTATGTATATGCACAAAACACTCGCATGCACACACACCCCCCTACCCTGGTAGCCCATGAAGACCTTTAAGTAATAGCGTTACAGAAGAGAAACAGAGGCAACAAAAGATCAAATAAGCTGCCTGATTGAGACTATGTTGTAATGTGAAAAGGGAATACGTTGGTAAGCAAACAAAGAAGCTATTATGATTGTCCAAACAAGGCATGCACTGAGACTGTAAATATGCCCTGTATTAAACATGGCTGCGTTTGTGCCATTTAATGGAAGAAACTCTTTTCTCCCATCATTAAAATATTTAAACACTGGCTATAATCTTGGCTTTCAGCTGCATAAAAGAAGAGAGAAAAAGCCACCATGCTTTCAGAAGCACTGCCAGGGGCCTGGTGAGAGCAGAGTCTTTTTAATAGTTAAAATTGCAGCCACACTTCTGTTGCAGCTAATTGTGAAACTAGATTATTTTTTCTTGCATCTACTCAAGTGGCATTAAAATAAGGGCATTATTTTAAAAGCGCAGCATCAAAGATGTTGGGAAGAAGTTATACTCTTGCTCAGATTATCCCCTACAGTCATTGTGAATTTTAACTTGTGTCACCCAGTTCAAGCTCTTCAGTTTTAATAATTTGAGAGCTGGAAAAGGGTGGGAGCTAGGAGTAATTTTATCATAATTTAAAAAAAGAAAGTGTAGTGGAAAAATAGTAAAATTAGTGGAAAAATAGTAAAATTATCATGACTCCCTTGTCTACAGAAGAGCCAAGGGACAGTTTACAAGGACAACTGGACCATCATTTTTAGCATGTGAACAGCAAACTCTGTACCTCTTCCATGACACAAGGGAGGTGAAGTATGAAGTGGCAGATCCTCTGACTCAGAGCAGTCAGGAGGGCCCAGCTGTCCTGAAAGGCCCAGGAAACAAGGCATTCCCCACCAGAGGCAGCAATAGCAAGAAAGGGAGAGGCCAAAGAATGTAACTTCAGTGAACGCACTGTAAAGAGTAAATTCTGGTAAGAGGTTGATTGCTCCAGATGCATAAAACAATCCGCGAGCGGAGATTTGTCCCTGGAGGTGTTCCTGAGCACTGAAATTCATCTTGTTCTCCAAGTCACCTCCTAGAGCACACTCCCTCTCCAGTGACTGTTCTGAACCACGGAAGATGAGAGTCCATAGTCTAAAGCTAGTTGACTTCTCTTACTGGGGGCTGTCCCTCAGCACTAGGTAAGACTGTCAATCACCCTCAAAAGTAGGAGTCAGGAGGTATTTCTGACCTTTCTCTCACTATCCATCTTTTTTCTCTTTACACATTGCCAGCCATGCTCAGTCACAACTTAACCTGACAGATCTGGCTGCCGGATGCCCCTCTGAACAGATTCAGCTCAGCAGCCCAGCAGAAAGACCCAGATAATGTTTCTGCTGGGTTAGTGGGCTAAACTGGCACGTGGGATGGTGTGACAAGTTCTGGGGCCACTGGAAAGAAGGTGGTAGCACCACATAGCTTGGAGCAGGGGAAGCCAAAGAAAGCAGTGGCAAACATCAGTGAAATTGTTGCCACCTTCTCCTTTCTCACCACACACTGTGCACCTTGACTTTGGGAGCTTCTTTCCAAGTAGGGAACAGTTTAGGTGTATATATTTATTTTGTGGTCAGCCATGAATGGCCCCCAAAAACACACACTGAGGGGCTTAGAGCAAACCTTGCTTTGTGTATCAAAGCAGAATTGTAGAGTTACTACTCAGAAGCAAGCAAGATAAATGTAACCCCAGTTTTAGGATAAAAATAAATTATCACCTTGCAGTCTAAAATACTATTTTCAGACTTCTTTTCAAGCAACAAAACCACAGCTGATGATGTGCAAAACGCAAGAAAATTTAAATAAAAAAGCCCACTTTGTTCACCTTTTTTCTTATGGAACTATGACAAAACCTGTCAGATTGTACTGACAGATAATGAAGACAGATAATAGCAAACTTTTCCCAAAGATCTCACCTGCCTTTCATCCTAAGAATATGGCCTAGTAATAGTTAAACACATTCATATGAAAGGAAAGAGCTAAAAAACATCATGACGATCCCCTCAGAGTTTTCCATTCATCATGCTCTACCACCACCAGACACAGGCACAATAAATCCAGGCTCTCGGAAAATCCTCTGCCTCTAGAGAGGTATAAACATGGGAGCAGGGTTGCTCGAGTCAACATACACACAGAATTAGAGAGCGGCTTCCTACAGCACCCCTATTTCAGTTCATCACCAAAGCTAGGAAAATAAGTGCATGGAGGGCAAGTCCCAAGACAGTAGCTCTAGTGGACACTCACCCGCTGCTATTTCCTACCCTTTAAGCTGTATACAGTACTTGCAGAATGATCATATTTTGTGTCTCTCTTGATAAGCTCTGCACTGGCTAAACTAGAAAAAAAAAGATAGAGGCAGAGAAACTGCTGAAATGCTTTACTTTTATTATTATTAATTTTTTTTTTAGAAGCAAAGCTCATTTACTCGAAGTCTCACACAAATTCTGCAGTTGAGCAAATGATTTGAGACAGGTCTTGCCTTAGACAAGGCACACTTAGCTGTACAGCATCTTTCCTTTGGGCCCAAACGGAATCGATCCCTGGCAGTTATAATGATAGAAGTGCTGACTACATGGAAACAAGAAATTCTCTCTGATTTCTGAAGTTTTAGATAGGAAATATTTTCATTTTCACAATCCAGTATAACGGTTTTATTTCTTCTTTGTAAAGTAGAGCTGTGACAAGTTTTACATTCTCAAAGCCAGAAAAGACCAACCAAGAATGCCTGTATAAATGGGTAATTAAAGAACAATCCAGTATTTTCAGTGGCAGGAGCTCTTTTGCACCAGGTGTTTGGTGGATAAGATTTATTCTTACCACCACACACAGATACACTTGTGGTACCAGAAACAGCTCAAGGACAGAGGGAGCAGGGGAATGCAAAGCATTCTGTGGCCTTACTCTTCCCTTCCGGCACAATGTTAAACATTAATTGGAGTTTCTAGAGCTTGAAATTTCTGCCAGGATCTGAAGGGAATTTATAGTCTGAGATCCTATTGGAAAAACAACCAACAACATAGCAAAGAGGGGAATTATGTCTTGCATGTGTTAGCTGCTAACTTTATTTACACAATGAATTAAACAAAAGGAACAAATAGACATTGAACAGCATAAACATTTCTTGAAAAAGAATTGGTATCTATATTATAGCTACTTACTCCATTTTACTGGAATGAGAAGTAGTTCAACCAATTCTTAATAAAAACTAAATCAAACTATTTGAAACTGTTTCTCTGCAGGAAACAGAACTGGGGAAAAAGAAAAAAACACTAAAACAAGACATAGCTGCTTATACAAATAAAATAAAGCAGACACACCGCTAAAGAGAAGGCTTTTTACCTGTAAAACACCTTACATCGCAGTTCAGCAGTGCACATTAAGTATCATGCTGATTTGCAGAGGTTTGCAGGAGAATTAGAACACAATTTACAACACTATAACAAATCTAGAGGCTAAAACTCTATTCTACAAATACCTCTTCAAAGGAAGTGCTACTGATAATGTTACAGCTTAGGCAAAGGAACAGAAAGGAGGCAGAGACAGCTAAAACCTAGGAGAAGAAAGAAGCCAAGCAATTTGCATTCAAGAAGCCAATTTACTATCTTAGTTACTGGAGATCTCCATTCTGTAGCAGCAAAAAAAGATTGCGGAAATGCCTTAATTTCTAGTTAATGTCAACAAGACAAGCATACTTCAATAACTTATTATACAGTTTGTTTTCTAGTGCACATCATTGGTTGGTCATATATGCATTTTCCTTTGTCACACAAGTTCTTTTTAAGGTCAATGCTGAAACACACTGAATGCAGGTAATTATATCTTTCATACTGAAATAAAGGATAAATAAAATAATACATGATGAGACATGAGACACATCTCTACATCTTTTTCAGCCAAAACCGAGGGGGGAGGGCATAGAATTGAGATCCACTGATCCAGCAAGCTGTCACAAAAAATTGCTCAGCTTCTTATTCTGGTAATTTAGAAAATTCTAGTAAGTGGGAGACATTCTGGTTTACAACCCTTACGCCAAGCACAGCGTCATGCAAATTTGAAATATAAACAAGTAAAACAAAACAGCAACACACCTAAACTGCCAGTAACAAATAGGTTTAAATAACTCTGTCATTTGAAATGTCTTCTACTGTTGCCTGTAAGCTGTTCATGAACTCCTCACTCCAAGTTTTCCATCAAATCCCCAGTTTCAAATGCTTACTGTTTGAGATGTCTGCAGACTACTAAAAAAATGTTAGAGTTTTGTGAGAACATGTCATGTCCGACAACACTTGATGGAGAAACTGGAAGTGGCTCTATTTCCACTTTTACTGTGATTAGAACTGTTTGGAATTTTTCTGATGAAAATGTTTTATTATCGTTTGCTAAAGATGAAGTCGGAAACAGGTTTCACAGGGCCAAAGTACATTACTTCCAGGCAACCTACACAAGTCACTATTAAGCTCAGGCCCTCTAAATATCAGCTTAAGCCAGGACTTTGAAACATTCATCAAGGCACAAAGGCTAATCCAGAGTTCAGGACTGCCTGGACAGCACAATTAAATGGGCTATGAGTTCCTGCGGGTAACGTTACATAGGCAGTCATGGACATAGTGTTTGTTAAAAAATCCTGACCAACCTTCTGGGATCATGGAATAAGATAAGACTAATGAATGGGATCAAACTCTTGAACAGGATGGCTGGTTGCTGTCCAGATGGCAATAGGAATCTCTCTGGCAGGGATCATTGATTAGATTATTGTGTGAGACACCCCTGAACCACGGTTTTCCTGAACTCTTGTAATCCAGCTGGACCATGGTCTTACATGACCATCACAGCATACAGAATTGTAGAGTCACCTAGGCTGGAAGGGACCTTTCAGATCACCAAGTCCAACCATATACCTAACACTGACAAAAACCGTCATTAAACCGTATCGCTGAGCACTACGTCTAGTCGTCTTTTAAATACCTCTGGGGATATACACTGGATCCATTGCTACAGATCATTGTAACTACACAGAAACTGTGTTTGTTCTACATGACCATTTTTGCATCTGCAAAAAGAGTTTCTGCTGACCATTTATAAGTATTTCACCTATTTACATTTGTTCGATTTTGCAACAGGACACTCTAGTGGAGTCTGTGGGACGAAGGGCCAGATTGTCCACCTAAGATGTTAATCAAAATATTCAAGCACAGGAACTGGCCCAGGCACAGCAGGAGCAGTTGTTATCAAACAATGATCTTTGATTCATGACTGAACATTTAACTCTCCAATTCTGTAAACAACCAAGAACCATATTTCTAATCAAGAATTCCTGCTTGCTGTGAATTAAAAGCAGCCAAAAAAGGGACAGGAGCTAACAGGTGGTGGAGGCCAACTCAAACTTCTCAAAAATTCTCTGCACTTCACCTGGCATTCCTTTTCACTCTTGCAACAAGAAAAACTAAACAGGAGATGCAATTTTAAGAAAAATATTAATGACATGGAAGTAACTGAAATTCTTGTCTCTATCATGCATGCCACACCAATCCACACGTTTACTGAAGACTAGCAATAATTTTTTCAAAGTGTATATGTACTTGCTACATTGAGCAGTAGGTTAAAATGGACCAGCAGTTAAGCTATTTCCCAAGGTAGTCTAGGGCAGAGTCGCCTTAGTTCTATTACATTGAGGATTACTTTGACTGTGCCCCGTGTACTGAACATAATTTGCTGAATGCCAAGAAATTCCTTTTAGATGGCTAAGACTCCTCTAGTTCTGATTGTCTGCCATAATTTTTGCTTGTCGTTATAAGAAGCTCAGAAGTAGGTTCATATTCTTTACCTCATGTGAAACAAGGTGGAGATATAGAACAATAAGATCTCGGTAGATGCTGCACTTGTCTCTCATTTATTCTCATGTTGATGACCCAAAGGAGCATACAGCCTCATGTTTGGGAATTGTATCATTTAAACAGAACTTATGAGAATGACTAGCAGAGTTGTCGGGAAGCAAGCTGTAACATGGGTTTGGCATGGTGACTGGGATGCCCTCAGACAGAGGTGACTTGTCGAGACAGTCGTTTGGTCTGATCCACTGTGACTATTTTATGTCAGACCCTCAAAACCTGGTTTTCCCCAGTTCTGTTCTTCTCTGCCCACCTCTCCTCCCTAGACATTAGCTCAGAAGCCAGAGGCCTGACTCAGGATTTAGGCAAGATTAGTTCTACCCGAAGAGATTCAAACTCACATTTCCTGACTGCCAGGAGATTTCCATAGATGTTTGTGTAGAGATTCTGGATACTCGCCATGCAACTGAAATTATACTACTACAGAGATAACCAGTTGGGAACCCGCGGGATGCCAGCTACAAGACAGTGACTAAGGCAATATGGCAGTGAAGAGATACGGCTTCTACTCACTGCTCCAAACACTAGAGAAAAAATAATGCAATCACCAGTGTTGAAGTATATCCTATTTCATTTCCAGAAGGAAAGTCTTGTCTCCTTTCTTTAGGCCATGAATTACAAGTGGAGGCACAGTTCAGTTAGCTGTCTTAGGGACACAGCTCAGGGTGTTTCCCTGCCTTTAGAATTTCCCTTGGTCTGGCCAAGATGTCTCTGGTCTGTTCTGTGGTACCCAGTTTTGCCCACATACTACATCGGGGGTAAAGGCATCTGCTGGAATTCCCCAAATGCCAAGGGTCTTCATGATCCCTGGGACATTCTACACGAGAAGCCACCAGTTGGAGAATAGTTTTTTGTGCAAGACAGTTCAGCCATCTCCATGTTTTTACAGCTCTATATAAATCCCTCCAACACATAAATCCCATGATGAGGTGGGACATCATAGGTTTTACTGACCTTTCAGCTGTGGCCCCATGAAGACCAGATACATCTGCATGGCTGTGGAGACAATAGGCCTGCTCCTAGGTAGCAGCCTGCGCCTTCAGCAAGGCAGTCCTGCTTCAAACCTTCCTGTAAATCCAGTTGTCCACATTCCAGGTAGCATAAGCTGCTACTACAGGAAAAAAAAAGGAAGCCATGTATTTCTCAGCTCTAGGACTTGAAAGTCAGAGCTGCAGGACACAGTAAAGGAAGATCAGTCCTGCTGGTTGTGATCAAAGAGTGTTTAATCTTTTCTCCAGATGACTGCATGCCCTCCCTTCTCCCTCCCCTCCCTTTGACTAACCTCATTCCCAAACCCAAAAGAGAATCTGAAATAGAAATATTTATGTATTTACACTGAGTGTGCTCACACGGCTATCTCCCTCAAACATTTAAGGGAACATAAAAAAAATCCTGTCTTTTAGGAATATTCACAACAAGAAGAAAGAAAACCCCACCCAATAAAGAGCAAATAGCAGTGATAAACTTACTGTGAATCCCCTATTGCATTAATTGTTTATTCACCCAGCAGCCCACAGGAGCTAGCATACTTCAACTCGCATATTATCATACTTAAATCATAGTAGTTAAATAAACACTGGTTTGGGCAGATCTTCATTTCTCATACTTTTCATACATTAATAAAAATGTTCATATTGTGATGGGTTTTCCATGTAACAGAAAATGGGCTAAAATGAGATTCAGTCCCTTCTCAGTTTGCATTTCCTATAGTATTCTGCAGTCTTCCTTGAGATAGCAAGAAATCACTAGTTTCATTAAAATGAAGGCAAATTTATTATTAGTTCTAACAGACATTTTATTCATGTGTAAATGACAAGATAATAGAACTGTTGTTTGACAGCTTGCTGAGAAAATTGTAGCTTTCATCATCTTAGATGATAAATTTTTCCTAAAATAAAGTGAACACCCATGGAAGAAATTGGAATTAATGTTTTAGACAGAGAAAAGAATGTGACAACTATTCCACTTAACTAAATCAGTTTCTGTGATCTCACAAGAGGCAAAAATACTTTGGTTCAGAACAAGCCACATTCAGACATCACTTGGCAAGCTGAATATTAGAAGTGGGCAAAATACTTGGTGAATTTAAAAGGAAAAGTAGTAAACTCACTTTCAGATTCTTAAAGCTCATTAGTCTACTGAAAACAAGCAATTTTATACTTTTTTTGTTGTCCTCATGTTTCAGAAGTCTCACACAAATATGATTTTTTTTTTTTGGCAGCTTGATTGACAAAGCTTATTAAGGCTGCTAAGCAACATCTACTATTTGTTACAGGATTTTGAGTCTTGGATCTGAGGAGGAATGCTTTTCTTTTTTTAAAGAAAAGTTATATAGGTGGTTTTAAATATTTTTAATAGAGAGGACAAGGAAATGCCAAGACCTCCCAGAGGATTTGAAAAATAAAGTGCTAACCAACAAGGGAAGTACAAGCTTCTCTTCGTGGAAAAAACATTATTGGAAAGTTCTCTTTTCACATGTCAGTCTTGGCATGGAGAATAGAAAACATAAGCATTTTTACAGCTGCCAAAAACAAATTTGAGGCTGAAGTGTTTTGTTCACAGGAAAAAAAAATTAGTTTGACCTTAAGTAAATCATTACATTCCAAAACAAATGGTTATTTTGCATTTAAATTGAATAGGCTATGAAAAAGAATAGTTTCTGCAAGTACTCCACATCAACATCAATTTAATGTACTCAACTTTTCAATTTGAAAAGGTGAGGAAAATAAAACAGTTTCCCAAATCTAGCTCAGGATCCAAAAAAAAAGGAGCTTCTAGGTGATTGTCAGCAAAGTGATAACATTTTCTTGTCAGAAATTTAGTGCTTCTTTGAGATTAAGACACTTCTATAATCACCAAACAATGAATCCAAAGGAGAACATCAGGCTATATTTTATGGTTATTGTATTTTATTTTAGAATATTTATTTTAGTTCATATCAGTTAAGTAACAAGTCTTGATGTGTAAGACTATTATATCTTAAAACTTCAAGCCAAGCCTAGGACCCCCAAAGCCCATGCTCAATGAGTAGATTTCTTTTTTTTTTTACTTCCTCAGTTCTCTTGGTAATTACATTTTTTGTCTTGTTCTGGACTCATAACTACTCTGCTCCAGAAACCATGCAGAGAAGGACCTAGGGCATAATAAGGGTGTCGTTTATCAGGCAGACTCAGTATACCTACACAAAGATAATCAGACCCTTCAGAATATACAGTCATGCTGCTTTCCTTTTAAAACACAAATAGGAGGCACCTGCTGCTATTGTTAGAAGCCTGGTAGAGAGCCTAAATGGCATTTAGACCTGCTCCGCCTCAATGAGATTAAGTTTCCATCATTATATTCTTCCCAGTTGACATCTGGACAAGACTCAAATTCTACCAAAAGGCAGAGGTTAGCTGAAACAACGCCTCTGAGACATTTTGCATCTGTTGATGAATTTCAAAGTTTCATTCCACATCAGAATTGTAAAGAAGCTGAAATTCCGGGTTCCCACAGAACAAATTCCCAGAGAGCTGACTGAGAAATGACACAGACCTTTCTTAGTGAGTGACTTTGCGTATACTTTCAATGCTTTTCTACAATAGGGAAGCAGTTAATCCAGGGAAATAATAAAAAATTAAAATAAAAAACCACACCACCAAAAAAGATAAAACAGACTTAAAGAAAAATATGATACTGATCAAGTGAGTGAGTTTAGAGGGAATGAACTGATTTGACAATTCTCACAAAAAGCAAAGAATATTCCCCCACAGTATGCTCCACAGTCCCCCAAACACTGGAATTACCCTTCCTGTTTGGGAGTACAAACATTACATCTGTCACACCTAATTTTGTCATTTCTCCTACTGGCTTTGTTATCCAAGAACGTTACCCATTTCAAACAGTGGATATTTCTTCATTCTGTTAATTATTTCTGACTTGCAGATGGTCTATTATAGAGGCCAATTTCAATATCTGCTAATGTTTAAGATTCAGTGCTATAATGGATTTTGCTTGGCAGGCCAGCAGACTCAGTGAAATACTGCATATATTTGCTTGGTTATTTGAAGTATTGAAAAACCCACCCAGTTGTCTTACAAAAATCTGTGTTTAGATTGAGACATTTCAGATTTGAAGACATCTCAGTCATTCTCAAATCTCACTCCAAGACATGAGAGAATATACTTTTTCTCTTGCCTTAGAATTGACAATGCAATTAAAGCCAGTCCTAAAAACTGCATTGTTGCAGCTACAGTTTTAACTATGAATAACTGGTCTTTGCACAATAAACAGCCCGAAGATACAAGATCAGTACTTTCCTCCTCCTAGAGTAGGCAAGAGCCTTCACCTTGAACTGACTTGAGGTGAACCAGGTGACGACATGGCATTGCTATCAACATCACAGCAATGCTTTGGAACTCTGCTGGATTCTACACAGAAAAATAGAGAAACACAGCGTTCATCCTAAATAACTTTGGAGGCTAAACAAACAGGTCTAAAGACAAGGGGGAAGGCAGTAGCTGAAGGCTATGACTGTCCTTGGCTATAGTCTTCATCACGCATTAACTAGGATTTAGCTTAGCTAAGAAATACTCATGTTCAGAAGCAACTTCTCCAGATGCTCTTGAAGGTGCCACTGTCCTAGTTACATGCTGTGGTAAACCAGAATACAGTTTTAAAGAAGATTGTAAATGCAAACATCCAAATGGTGCCACGCTTGAAAAATGCAACGCACTTTTTATTCACCAAGTTAAAACAACAAAATATTCTCAACAGTAAATGTTATCACAAGTAAGCCACTGTTCACAAAGCCTTTTCAAATCAACAAGACATGGCTCCAAAACTATTTAACTTCAAGATCTCATGAACAAATTTGCTCAACTACCATTTATTTTATTCAAACAGAAATCCATCAAGAGTTTAAGAGAGTCATGTACAGACAATGCTGAAATAAAGGTCCCAACCTCTTTCATTTAGCAATAGATAGAAGTATTAGATGAATCCAGATTTCTGGCTAATTTGAGTTATTTTTGGCTCTAAAATAATTTATTTCCCTCAGAAGCTATCAGTAAGAATGGAATTCAGAGTCAAGAAAAGAAAAACAATTTGTGTAGTAACTGTGGCCACTTTCCAGGAGAAGGGGAAGGAGGTGGAAAAATTCCCCAGATGCGTAAATCTGAAATGGCACATTTATAATGGAATTTAGTTTCAAAGTAAGATATGAAGCTACAACTGGATGTCTAAGACTTCAAAACAAATCAGCTCACATGATGAGTAGCATTTCAAAAAGCAGAGAAGTAAAGCAGAAAGACATATTGAGGTGTTCAAATAACACCAAAAAAAATGCCCTGTGCCCTCACTGGAATATTAATTAGGACATAACTAATACCAGAAGCTGAAGTACATTATCCTTCGCTGTGGTAGTACTTCTGAAGCATTATCACCTCAAAATCACAGCTGATTCATCACAGCAGTCCAACAACCTGTCTTTTGCCCAACTCCTTTCGTATATGCAGTTATGTCCCACTGAGGCAATTATTTGAGTGGCCAGTTTCTGCCAGTCTATTTCTCTACCTTCTGGTGCAAAAAGCACCCTACATTGTTCCCTGTGCTTTCTTAGTATCCACAAAGGCTATCTTTGGTTATATAAACAGAAACACCACCAGGATTAGGTATTTGAAGACAGAGCACTGGCATAACTGCTGGATAACATCTGGACAAATCAGTAGCAGCCCCAAGAGGAAGATACTTGATTTGATACAGTTCCTCAGTATAGGGTAGGTTGCATCTCTTGCGGTTAAATTCTTTCTCTCTCCCTCTTTCCCCTAGGAGAAAAAGATACTGGGTTTGTGTTCATATTTTCAAAAATAGGACACCCAGACTACAGGAGACCCCTGAGGCATACAGTCCCCAGGCAGAAGAAACTTCTACAGCCTCCTGCTACACTGCATGTCCCTCTGATCTGATAGACAACTGCTGCATCAATGTTTTCAGGGCTTCCTTGTCTTGTTCTTCACAAGTTGAGGCTGATCCACCATGTGAGAAAGCCCTGTTTCAGGCAATCCTTTGGGTAGAATTAAATTGGCTGAATTAAATGTTTAGAACCAGATGTCCTTGAACGGGGAAAGTATTCATACCATCTAACTCACTGCAGGAGTTTTACCACTTTAGAAAAAGCATGCCTCTGGTCTTCTGGAGAAGTTTCCTTCTTACCCTCCACTCTAGAAGACTAACTGACAGTGGCGTGGCATGACATGGCCACCACTGCTTGCCTTGAATATCCTATGTTAGGTATCTCTTTTCTTCTTCATGGTGCAGTGGATCCAGAGATCCTCCCTAGAAGTCTAAGAATATGGAATACAGTAGTCAGATGTCTAAAGGCAGTTTCCACACATAAAAGTTAGTTCTGGACAGAACTATTAAAGAAAATTGGGGAGAAGAAAGTAGGGTAACTGGTTAGAAAGTTAAGTCCTGTTATAGATCAGGAACTGGTTAAAAGCCAGAGAAAAGAAAACAACAATTTTGTCATGGGAAAATACTGCCAGTAAACATAGCTGTGAATAGACATTCAGATCAACATTGGTCTTGTTCAGTTCTGTGGAGTAAACAGAAGGCACACGAGGCAGGGGAAAAAAAATACCATACTGATGACAGAGGTCACAGTAGGGTTATGAAGAAAGCCAAAATAAACTGGGCAGTGAAAATTTAATACAGGGTAACAAAGAGCGGTAGGGAGAAAAAACAACCTACATACAGAGAATTTCTGATCAACATTTCACTGAAAAGACTTGCATGCTATCACTCTGCAGCTCACTAAGGGTGCCTGTTTAGCACATAGTCAAAAATAGGCTTCATTAAGAAGGGAAAGGGGAATTGAAAATGCAATACCATTTACATAAAATCATGATACTGAACACTATTTGAATATTACATTCAGTTCATTCTTCAAGTCCAAGAAAATTAATTAAGTAAGGTCTAAGAAAGGGAGGTCTTATTTCTGTTTGCTGGCAGGTCCAGAGTTCCTGTTTAAATACTATAGTTCACAGGAAACCCATAATAATGTGAATTATGTTTTCAGATAAAAACATGCATTAGCTTTCTTCTTTCTTTTCTTCTCTCCTGTTTACATCTTAGGATCTTCTAAACACAGCAAGAATGCCACAATTGATGGAACCAATGTCAGAGCCACAAGGAAAGCCAATGTCTCTGTCTGAACTGGACAAATACTTTGGTATGTTTATTCATAAAAGAGCAAACTAAATTTACTTTGGCTATATTTGCAGCCATTTTCATTGCATGGTCAGGCACATCAACTTATGGGTATGAATGTTTATAGAAGGAATTATTTCACAGAAGGTAAGCACTTGAGAGGAAAAAAACCCAAGTTTTTAATTCAGAAATATGAACAAACACACTTACTCTGAGAATTTTGCCCATTTAAAAAAGGCTTTGGCTTAATACAAAAAAAATAAGTAACCCTAAATGAAAATTCCTTTATCCACTACCTGAACAATAGGTGAATATTTTAGTTCTGGGATTCTTCTCTGTACAAATTTTTCAGTTATTCCATAAGTTACTTTC
>VYZM01001150.1:0-49614 GCA_013398915.1 Dromas ardeola | reverse complement strand
CTCTGACTCAAAACGAGCAGCAGTCTAAACAAAAATGTGAGATATGATGCAGTGAAAAGGATGTGTGGTACAACAAAGAAATTTTTATTTGAGACTCTTTTAGCACTTTAAAGCAGTTCAAAAACTTTGTCCTCAAAAGTTTCAGTTCTGTCTTTCATTCAGTTCTTGTTTCAAACAAGACTCCTCTCCAAGGTAAATGAGGTTTGATAGGTCTTTAGGAGGATTGAATTTTAGTAGACAAGCTGGGTAAGAGAATAGTGATACTGTCATTATTGCTCTCAAAATCAGGCTATGAGCAAGGCAGCAACACAGGCGAGAGCCATGTCCCTGGACTCAGCTTGAAAAGCTGGCTTCACAGTCTCTCGTCATTCATTTCTCACTGGGGTGTAGTATAACAGAAGCATGTCACTGTTATCTCTTACAGGGATAACTGGTTTACACACAACACAAACAGAAAGCTATTGACTGCATCTACTGTACGCTGTTCATGTCACTGAAGGCGTCTGCAGGGGGAACAGGCTTGCCTGGCTTTAAATGCCAAGTACCAGTAGTAAAACACCCTCAGACAGGTTGTGTGTTTCAGAAGTCAATTTATAATATAGTACTGAAGAAGAGTCTGGGAGGGAATATTTATGGCCCGATATTCAAGCATTTGAGATCAGTGAAACTTACGGCACATGCAACATCAAATTTGCTGTGCACAAGGGTAGTCAAGGGTAAATTAGTTCTGGTAAACAAAGGATCAACAGGCTTGGGTTAATTCTTATGGCTCCTTAGTATGCTTATGCTTTTACAATTCACTGTGCAAAATGATGCAAACTAAAATTGGCATATGCCAACTGGATTGCTCCCAAAAAAATCGAGGTTCTGATTAGTAAAAGCAATCAGTGCTTACAGAATTGATGTATTTCAATTAAAAGTTATTTTTACTTATCTCTGATAGACTGTGGAGATCTCCAATGGAGAATCCACATTAAGGACATTTTTAAAGAGGCATCTCTTTAAATCTTTTCAATAATGTTTATGTAAAATCTCTTCATTATATCGCTAATTATGGGATAATGTACCTTCATTCGATATATAATAATTAATCTCTCCTTTGTAAACTATACCTTTCAAAAATCTTACAATAAAATACAAACCTGCAAGTATTAGCACAGTGCATAAATTCTAGAAGTGATGGGTACTTTACTTTGGTAAACTAAAAAATTATCTGTTCTCATGGTTCATAAGAAAGCCTTTAACAATAAAGTTGAGATCACCTCCAGGAGTTTTTGATGCTAGCGTTAAGTCATAAGGGAGTGACACGTCAGAAATAAGCAATGGTCTCTTACTGAAATAGTAATTTTGTAAAAGCAGAAAGTCCATGCTAATTGAAAAGAATGGAAGACAATCATCAAGAAAACTACATCTGTTAAAAAATCAGAGGAATGCACAAAGATTAAATCAGCTAAATGCAGACTAAGAAACATACAGATATTTTACTAAGTGTTTAAAAAAATGAGCAAGGATATACTGGTCAACAAAACAAGTATTGACAGGTGCAAGAAGTAATAAATAAATTTAAGTGAATAAAAGATGAAATGGATAGCAATGAATAAAAATTAGCAGATAGAAGGGGCATAGAGGTGGTAAGGAAAGACAAAGGTCAAATGGTGAAGCCTACAAGAACACAATAAAGTATAAGGATGTTTTATTTTCAAATACATCAGAAGCAAAAGAACCCCCAAACCAATATTGTTTTAATTGTCTGGAAATAATAGAATAGTTAATAGCAGTGTATAGTAAATGGCTATTTCACTGAATGATCCCTTTTGAAAAAAAAAAAAACTAAAGGAAGTTTTCAGAGCATCCAAAGACGATAAATCATCTTCCTATTTATAGCTATTTTAAATAGCAAGCTTAAATCAGAAAATCTGGAAGAACCAAAGACTTTTACAAGAGCTGGAAAGGGAACATGTTAGACTGTACTATTGATTTTAGCAAGTCTTTGAACACTGGAGAAGTTCCAGAAGATTGAAAGAAAACCCGCACAGTGTCAATGTTTTGAAAGCGTGAGCAGTATTGCCCTAATAATTTCATTTATTTATCAAGTTTTTATCTAGTGTAAAACAGCTGATACAGGATTTCAACTAATTTAACTAGTAGCATATTTAATGGTGGATAACATAAGCTGCTGGAAATGAGAGCTTGCCAAAGTCCTGCAGTATTTTTTTCTGGCCACCACTTTGGTTGAAAGTAGTACAGGCAGGATTCTACAAGACACATAATGTGATACTGCACGTTAAAAAAAATTAAAAATATTTATATTTAAGAGATTAAAAATATACATAATATACAGATTTAAAATTACAAGGTATCAAAATGTAAGCATATATAGGAAATCAGATATATACTTAGAAGCAGAAAAATGATTAAGAGATACATATGCTTATAGCACATACAAGAAATGAGCCTTGTTTCTAGTCAGGCTTTCTACAATTTCGTTCTTGGCCTTAGTATAACCTAAGGCTTTTATCAGAGACCTGGAAGAAAACACCAGCAGCTTCTGATGAATGTTGCACTTGGAAAAACTTTAGAGAAAGAGAAAGTGATGATGGGGGCTGGTCTGGACTGAGTACTACACCAGTACAGTCAGTGGTAAACGGTGCAATAACGAGCCCATAAGTACCCTGATATCTGTCCTTGGACCACCAACTCTGAGAAGGAGAAGCAGCAGCTCTGAAAGCAGTTTGGGCATCACACAATGATGAACACATTACTTGACAGTGAAGCTAACAAGCCTCAGTCAGGCTTAATGTCTAAAGAATGGGGAACTGAGCTGGCACTCACAGACACACTTTTTCCTGATATTGCCACTCCCTGACTGGTATGTCCAGTTTGGGTGCTCAAAGCTCATAAAATGGGAGAGGGTTTGTAAGGAAACATGCTTTAAACACAATGATGCCAGAAGCTTACCTTCATTTATCAAAAGGGATTAACTGATCAGTCCACATGGGTAGAGAGAAAGACGTCAGACAACTAGACTGCTCTTCATGCTAGCAATAAAATCTGTGACACAACCAAATGCCTAGAAATTGAAGCTAGAGGAGCTCAGAGAGCAATCAAAAGAAATTTTCTAATGGCAATTGGTAATTAAAACCATTTGCCCTAAATTTAAGTGGATTTTCTATCACTGGAAACTTTGAAAGCAAGATTGATTGTATTTATAAAAATTACTGTTGAGTTGACAGCAACTGCTGGATTTGAAGGACTCAGGGAAGTCCTACAGACTTGGCTCAGCAAGAGGCCAAGTAGGGGAACCGCAATTGCCTCTGCTCACCTTATATTGTATTAGTTTCACTTAAACATGAAGAAGTCAGTGAAGGTCTTTTAAAGGACAGTAGAGGGAATTTAATCACACAAGTGAGGACTGCTAGGAGACGGAGTAATTTCTTTTCTTTATTATTATTTATCAGGGAGAACAAGAAACATGCCAGGAGGAGAGATAAGGTTTCAGTGGAGAGAAGCAAGTTAAGAACAGAAAAATTACTGGAACGAAGAAGTACCTCAGAACAAGTTTAAAACAAAAATTAGATCATCTGTAAATAAGGAAGAATCCAAGAAAGGATGGCGAGCATCCCAGAATCCTGAAAGACAAGGCAGACAGTATTAAAAAAACATAGCTGCAAGAATTTTTAACTCCTCACTGACACCAAGAGAGGCATCTGCTAAGGACCAGAAAGAAGGTAATGTCAGATGGGTGCTTAAGAAAACATTGCGGGAGAGGAAACTTAAATCCCTAAATTTTATGGTCAGGAAGAATTAAGATCTGTAAGATGCACACTAGAATAAATAAGCAGGGAAGAAGACAGTATTAGCAAACCTGATTAATCCTAGTACAAGGGTTTAAATGGTTAAAAGGAGTAGTATGAGTACTGGAAAGTATATTGAATGCACTCAAATTGAAAAAGCAGATACAGCGTTCAAATAGTAATGGTATCAATAGATTATCAAACAGAATTAAAACAATTTGTTGGTTTCCAGCCAGGATGAGAATATAATGGAAAATGGATGCTGGCTGTTTAGGAATGAGATGAGGAACAACACAGGAAAGATGAGCACTGAGCTTAATCTTGCTTACAATATATCAGGTAGCTGGAGTAGGCAGCAATATGAGTAATAATTGAACATCACTGAATGTAAAAGAGGAATGATACTGGATCAAAATAAATCTCAGAAAATAGAGAGGTACATAGGAAAACTGCTAATATCTTTTGTATAAAATATGAAAACGATTGATAACTGGTTTAAAAACAAAAGAAGGATTCATTCTCAGGCCTACTGATGGGCTACAAGATAATGGTGATGAAAGAAATCTGTTCCAGTGGCAGTGGCAATAGGATCTTTGAAAGCATCACTCAGAGATGGCAGCAACTAGGTGAGTGGAAAAACCTGCTATGAACTGGGTATATCTGCACTGCATTAGGCTGCAACATGCAGAGATACCCATGCTGGTTTCAAAGAGCAGTATGGTGACTCCAACGAAGTAACACACTGGGGCTGAATGCCCACATAGTTTTTTTCATAAAGTAACCCATTAATTAATATAAATAAGATCTCTTTCTCTCCCTCCCCCCAAAGTCACTACGCAAAACACAAACCCATATACATTTAAAAAAAAATATAAAAACCGTACTATTTTCCTGTCATAGGATTCCCCGCTGCTGTACGTTGTAGCTAGTGTGGATGCACATTCTTCCAGATACCATGGCTTCTTCCCACTTTCAGCTGTGCTGCTTATGGAGATAGTGTAGATGCTATTGGTGTAGCCATCACAGGAGCAGTGGTCTCGACTTCTTCCACCATTTCCAGATGCCCAAACAAAGACTGAACCTAAGCCTCTTCTTCCCTGTTTGGAAACAGCACAAAAGATTTGATTGATAATTCTCCTTTTCCCCCTCACGTGCTTAACAAAAAGGTCTTTTCCCCCCCAAAGACATCTGATGAGAGAAAGACAATAACAGAAAACTAGCTCACTGAGAAGAATCTGAAATGAAAACAGGATTTAGCAGAGTTCAGAATCAGACAACAGAAAAATTCAGAAAATGAATGGTATGAACACAGCTTTAGAAACAACTTTTATACAGTGTCTGTTTGTTGCTCTGCATCTATGCTATCCAGCCGTACCAGGAAAGAGGTGTTGAAGACTCAGAGGAAGCATTGAAACATCATAGTGGGTTGGAAAAGGAAAAGAAATACCACACTTGAAACTAAAAACCTTTGTAACACATGATACTTTTCATTTATTAGGGCGCTCTCAGCTGTTTCTTCTTGGATTTCCTGGTGGCACTAGGTGTTGTTTGGGTAGCATTATACACTGTGAACCAGAGAATCTTTGTTTCACAGACACTATAAATCACAGAACTACAGAACACCTGAGGTGGGAAGGGACCTCAGGTCACCCCGTCCAAGCCAGTTAGTCCATTATGAATGCTAAATACACAACACAATATAAAAACAAAAACGGACAAATAGATCCTTATCAATCTATTCTAATGAAGCACTAAAGCATTAGTTCAGCATGATATTTTAAATATATGACTAGTTGGGCAAGTTACTTAGGCATATTCATAATTTCAAATGAGGACTTAAAATAGGTAACCTTACCTTGACATTTTCTTAATATACCAAAGTTATATAGTATCAAAATGAATCAAAACATTTTTGGTGGTGCTAAATAAGTGCCTCTTAAATAGGCATTGATACGAAAAGTGAAGATGATCAGCAACCTGTATTGCTGATATGTGGGAATTAAGAATTACAGATATATGGGTAATCGGGCTTTTCCTTATTTATATTTACATATTTTATGCCTGTGAATGAAATTCAGATTCATGCAACTGCATGATCTCCATTAATTATCAGCACTCACTATGTGGAAGCACTTTACCATTCAGATAAGAAAGCTTCACCAAAGCACTAAACTTATCTTTGATTAAGCTAAATTGTGTTACCTTTTCTTACATGACACTCTCTCAAAGCATGTGTCATCCCTCTCATTTACAATTATGCTAACAGTCTCATTTATACCTCATTTGCTTGCAACTCATCATGTAGTATCTATATGATTTTTGGGTAGGCCCAACCCTGTGTATGATAAATTAATGTTATAAGGCATAAACCACGACTTTCTGTGCATGAATTAATTGCTTGTCCAGGGGAGGAGTTTGTTTGTTTCTTTGTTTTTTTTTTTTTCTAAACAGAGTACAACTGTGTACCACAGAAAATGTAAAGACAGCTGTTGGACATCTGCCAGGTCAACCTTAAACAATTAGCAATTCAGAGATTCATTTAATCCTGACACTCAGAGGGGTTTCACTAGGATATTTCGTGCTGAGCATAACTGTAAGACAAAAAACCCTCACAGTTCACAATCCAGCGTTGAGTTCCCAAACACTGATGAATTTCATTTGGTGAGTTTAATAAAAGTATACTACCTGGAGAGACTCTTCTCTCCAGAAAAATAAGTTAAATATCAAATTCTCCTGGCTAGTGTTTACATAAGGTTATGTCTCTAAAATGCAACTTCTCATTAAAAAAACATTTCAAGCAGAGAAAAAAAATCCCAGGGTGCCAAGTTAAATGTATTACGAAATCCGCATTCTCCAGACAAGATCAGTCTGACCAGCCGGGAAGTGTATAACTATTTTAACTTCTTTCCCCTCTTTTTGTCAATTTTAGCTACTACACTAACAAAAAGACATAAAATAGCGACAATTTTTGTTGTTTTAAAACCAATCTTTATAAAGTGTTATAGCTCTTCTTCCCCACATTGTGAACTCCCCCCAAATCAAGACCCCGTTTCCGCTTGGGGTTCTTGTTCTGCCTGCTTTCCTCAGCCAGCAGGGTCTGATCCAGAGCCTCCCAAAGCCAGTGGGATGTGTTTTGCAACTTCATGGGGCTGGAACGGGCTTATGAACCACTTCTCTTTCATTCTATGATCTGGTTACCTCCCTTTGCATATTTTTACTTCTTACCCCTCCATTCTGGAAACATCTGATGAGACAGATGAAAGGAAGGGTAAATGGAAAGATTATCTCAGGCATATTCACTGATATATTAAGCCAGCACGTCAGGGAGCCAGAAATTAGGGCCCTCTGTATGTTTGTGGGGAATGGGAGGGAGGATGAAGCTACAGATATGCTGGTTCTCTACTTTTTTATGTGCTCCTGCTTGATTTTTACTGGTTTTGCTTTGGTTTCATCCCATCATCTCTTGCAATTAGATCATGCTTCCCAGCACTATTCTATTATTTACTTTCATCTTCTGTCTCCTCAATGGTCATTTTTTGGCTTGTCTGTCACTTCTGACATCCGTTTCAGAGTCACATAGAGATTCCTGTCTGGTCCTACATTGCCCTTAAAAAACAACTTCTTTCTCCTACATAGACACACACCTCAACAATGTTAATATATGCATAGGCAGGTAGAATGCAGAGAAAAAAGCATATCATACAGACACAATTCTACCTCCAGAACATGTCAAAATATTCCATCAAAACTGTTTTTAATGAATTTTTACAAGTATCTGCTGTCTGGAGAATTTTCTTCTTCACTTGTATTTCTGAAAGCACAGTATTATGTAACTACATTTGGCCAAATCGATACGTCATGGGAAATTCGGAGTAACCCACCGATACAACCAAGAGAGAAGAAATGAGAATTCAGGGTAATCAAACCACAGATCCAAGGAGGAGAAACATGGAATCTAACTATTTTAATATTTTGTCTAAAAGTTTATCCTCCACTTTTTAAAAAACAGTTTTGTAAAAACATTTCACAAGAACATATGCATACAGGACAATATCCTACCAGTAACAGTCCATCTGTCATTTTTCTGCTGTCATCATCAGCTGGTTTTGCCTGAAAACAGCAGTATAACATGATTTGTCCCACTCATGCAAAGAAAACCTTTTCACAGCAGGGTAGGACTGTACTTTGTGTAAATTTTTCAGGAGTAATCCTTGAATTATTAGCTTCTCTACACAAAGAATGTGTCTATATTTCTTTGGATGCATACTTATGCTGCTGTACTCATAATGAAAAATGAGCTGCAAAACCAGATATGTGAGTACATTTTTGGGCACAAAATGTAGTCCTGATTAAAACATGCCAATGGATGTCAGAAATTCTGCAATGCTGTATTTAAAAATAATAAACATCAATTTAGATTTTAATAGTAATAACAGGGCTTTAAAAATAACTGCCATTTGCACCCAAAATTACCTTTCCATGCTAAGTTTTTTGTAAACAAATAATAAGAAATATTTCTTCGAAATTAATGTCTCCTGCAAATATATAAAGCATCAACATCTCTGTTATTGCAATACAAAAATAAGTACCAGGTGCATTGACTAATGGAGAAGAGTATTTTCTAACACATACAAAGAAAGAATAACCATTCCTCTATCACATTGCAATACTGCACATTTAACAACTCAGCATTTCACAGAAAACAACACCACTACCTTCAGTCTAGAAAACATGCTAAAGATCTTGCCCCTAGAAGCTATCTGACAGAGCAAATGGCAGCCTTAAAAAGAATAAATAAAATAAGCAAACCCCCAAACTAAATTCAACCTGACTAAAATAATGTGTCAAGTAAGTAAGTTCTGGTTTACATTTACTGCCTATTGTTAAACTACCATTTGGTCTCCTCTTTCTCCCTGTTTCCAAACACCCTGCTTTAATTCAATAGACCCAGTCATGCTCAGGAAATTATAAACTTGCTAGTAACTATACCAAACAAGTAATTAGGGCAACAGCATCAGCTGTCCTACTGTATGTGAATGCTATTCCCAATTGGTCTCCTTTAAATACATGAAGTTAAATAACGTTTGGACCCTGTTACAAAGTTAAGATAAACACACATGCAAGGCACTCTGTAGCTTTTACGGTTTGTCTAAATCTATCATCTGTCATCTGCCAGATGCCCAAGGGTGTCAAGATGAAAAGTCAAGCCTTGAGCTGCCAAAGAAGCCACGTGTCATTTATTAATCAAAAGCAAAGGTACATTTACAAACCATATGGGTACGACTTGAGCAAAACTAAAAACAGTTAGTGAATTATAGCAGAGGCATAGACCACGGTAGAATGGGTGCGCAGCAAAGTATGCTCAGTGCTTGTCCCATGATGTTAAAAATGCATTACCTCTCCCTCTACGCACAGTGTTGTTTCTGCTCTTCCATTTGCAACGATAGCTACAGACTCCCTCTTTACAAACTCTGCAAGGTGCCCACCACTGCACTTGTGCTTGTCAGTGCACGTGTCAGACCATTATGAAATGTTCTCCTTTTGTTTTGTCTACTTCCTTGAACTGAATAAAATGTCAGATAATTAAAAAAAAATAATCAAGTGTTCCGTTATGGAAAAGAAAAAGTCTTTCACTGGCAACTAAGACTCGCTATTGACCTAGTCACAGTCCAATTTTCTAGCACATTTTCTGGGCAAAGCCAGTGTGCTCAGCAGACATCTGACCTTGAATGAAACAGACTCCGGTCATTGACAAAAAGGCCCCAAGGCAGAAATTGCACCTGTAAAAGCATGGCACAAGGATCTTGGGGCATTCCCACTTTTTTTCTGCTAGTGCCTCCTTTCCCTTGGTCAGCAAGTTGCAAGCAGGCTAAGTGATACGAAAGCTCTTTTTTTTTTTCCAGTTCAACAGCATGGAAGAGTTAGTCTGCCAAGAATCGGAGCCAGTATGAACATGTTCATAATGACATCTGCAGAATTTCCTAACACTATTAAAAGAACATCCCCCGCTCCAAGTGCGTGCGTTTGTGTATATGTGTGTGTGTATATGTATAAACCACATCTTTATGAGTGAATGCCTTAGTGGTACTGGCAGGAACCATTACAAGGTAGAGGTCTTCACACACTCATCTAAGGAAAACCAGAAGCCCCACATACTTTCAAGTTGCTTCCAGCACACTTCCATCTAATAAAAACAGTTTCTATCTATGAGGTGTAGTTTGAGCCACTGGAGCAAGATTGATTCACATTATTTCACAAAGTTTAGACTGGACATTCATTCACTGCTTTACAAGTCAAGCTGCCTTAATCCAGCCTGTGAATCCTGATGTTTTCCTGCCCAGGAATCAAATGCCCCAATAACCCTCCCTGCCTATGGGGTGAGTCGCTCTCTCTACAGAAGTCATCAAATTTACCAAGGAACAGGGAAGAAAATATGAAGGAGCAGGAAAGGCAGAGGACAGAACCACTGACGTGGAGTAATTAGAGGTACAGGGGTTGCAGCCAGGGAGAGGTAATTTGGCACCAATATGCTAGAAATCCCACACCCATGAGCAGAAAACAAATCACGAAAACATAAAATGGAGAGAGAAGGAGGGACGCTCTATCCACACCTAGAGCCTAAACATTTAATTTCCTCTATTCTCCCTGATACTGTTCTAAAATTACTTAATGCCTCCAAGAACAAAAATACTGCTGGGAAGTGAAATTGATCCTGATGTGGAAGCTGGGAAAAGTAGCCCATGGTATTACCTCCTCCTTAAAAACTAATTCCTAAAGAGGAAATGTTCATAACTGAATGTGCAGAACAAAAGTCAGCACTCTGCAGACCTAAAAAAACCTACTATGCAGGCATGATTTTGAGTGCAGCACAGTGCAACCACTGTAGGGCCAGGCACCAAGGATCACAGCATCCTGAGAGATGCACCTGAGAGAGGCAGCACCTCCGTGCTTCCAGCTTCCACCAATTTCTGCGCTCCCTGGGAGCCAGACATTGCTGCCCTGTGCAGAGGCACAGTGCTGCCAATCTGCCGACTGGCAGCATTTCGCTTTGGAGAAGCAGCATCTCCCATCTCCTGCTGAGTTTCTACCAGTCCACTTAACCTCTAATCTGGGAATGAAAAACAGTCTGGCACACCACCCTTAAAGGACTCTTCTGTAGACTGCACAACAGTCTCACTTGAAAGCAGGCATCTCTCCAAAACAGATAATGGTAAGCTGAGAGTCCAAGCCAGCAATTCTGAAGCATGATCAGAAGACAGCCAAACAGATTATTTTTTATTAAAACAGCCTCCTTGGGTATTAAAAGCAAAAAATCATGAACAAATGGAGAAATTTCTAAGGCCATTAATTCCGTTGAGGTATCCACGCTGTCAGATAAATTCACATTTATGCATCAATTCATTAAAAATGTGCACCTATGATATCTATGAAGAAATGAATAACAATCCTAACAGGTGTACATAAATAAAGATGCGTGTTTAAGGGAATGTCTATAACCTAAGTCCTGTTTTTTTTTGTATTAGCAGTCATTTTTTTACTCTTCAGAAAACTAGCAGGTCAAGAAAATATTTTCTAGTGCTGGAATAAGCATACGCACAATACATATACAATGCAAAAATCTGTTACTACTTACAAAAAGCAAAGATTACCTTATATTGTTGAAAAGGTAAGTTGTTGCTAATAAAGTTAAACTTTTTGTCTACTTCTGAACCAGCTTCTTAATTAAGAACAGGAAAGACAAAATAATCATGACAAAAAAGAAGGAAAAACGTGTATTTTATTAGCTCACAGGGCATGATACCTCTAAAATACTGAAGCGTGAAAATATTTTAAAGTGTGCATAAGAAAGTAATGTATTGAATAAACACAAGCACCCATGCATTAACACAGTAATTATTGGGATATATCAGTGGAACATTTCAACATGCATCCTTGCATGTGGTGTATTTTTTATTTTACTCTTCACTAGAACAACAGCTTAAACAGCTCCAAGATATTCCCCACAGAGCTATAATTAGTGCTTAAAGTGCAACCAAAAGAAGTGTTGGCTGAAACCTGAAATCTGAACCTGTGGAATGCTGGAATGAATTTCTCATTTTCCTAAACAAAATAGAGCCAGCTACAGAGCTGCATGAATCGCAGTTGTGGTTCAGGCTATCCATATTGTCATTTCTATTGTTGTTGCTGGTATGGTTACTGGGATAAAACAAGCTGTATATTATAAACACCTGTGATAAAACAAGAGCTGTTTTCCAAAATTTCTGTTGCAGAAGACTCTCTAGTTAACGATAGGTGATACCGTCTCTGCACGCAAAGCCAAAGTAAACAGGCAGCGCACAAGGAAGATATCTGTATTAGGATGGACTTCACACACACACACACGCACCACCCCAAAGGCTAAATTTTAATTAGCAAGATTTTCTATATATTTCAGAGCAGGATCAGCAGCCCAAGATTTTGAACTTGCTGATAAACTCCTGCCTCTTAAACTCTACCATCAGCCAGAAGTGAGATGAAGGAGAAGCTCCCCTGCTGCTGGGGGACGACTCCACCCGGCAGATCTGCTGAGGGAGAGGGTGCTGTGCACGACACGCTTCCCCACAGAAAACATCATCTACTTGCGTGTGTAAAGTGCCCAATTCTGGAGCCCATTAATCCCATTTAACCTTACAAAATCTGCAGGCCGCTTACTCTTTAAACACCTCTTAAAGGCTTCAGAATCGTTTCTTGCCCTTTTCATAGTCTAAAAGATCTTGGGACGGTCTTCAAAGGTCTCCCTGAAGCCCCAGGTATTTTCACTGATTTTAGCAATGTGCTTAGATAGATTTTTCCCTTTCCAGCAAAATTAGCCAGCCATGCATGTACCGAAAATCCGTCTGTAGCTGCACACTTCACAAGCTTACCGAAATAATCCACTGCACATGCTCAATCGCCGTTTTCGAAGGTTTAGAACTCAGTCAAATCAAAACTAATTTCTTCTCGAACAAGCAAATACATGCCTACTTCAAGGAAGGCTACTTCCATGTCAGAGTTCATTTTTCAGCCTTCTGCTGATAAAGTTACAGAAATGCTCAAAAGAGGCTGTAAGAACCTATTTAGTTTGAGAAACCCATTATTATTTTTTTTCACTCTCTTGATATTCTGAACTGGCTGAACCAGTTCTGTTCAAATCTTTCCAAAATATTCACATTTGGACAAAGTCCCAATTCGGCAGATTTCATCCTGAATCATTTATATTTCATAGACCACAGAAAACGCAGAGGTTTAGAATGGAAAATGTTACATCTCTTTAACTCTAGGAAAAGCTGCCTGTTCTATTACAACACATTCGCATGCACATACCTCTTTGCCTCAAAAGTCCTAACATGTTTAGTCAGCAAAGCAAAACTGAAAAAAAAAGCACCTCAATTAAAGCAAAGAATTCAAGAAAAATGTAAGACATTTTAAAATGATTTTTCCAGTGCATTTCAAAAGAAAATACTAGCATATTTTAAGAGCAGCATTGCTAGAATGATTCGCAGAATATAAACGCTTCTGTATCACCCACAGCCCTTTAGACAAAAGAGAGATCAAGCATGTGAGAGTACAAATAGGAGTGAAATTCACAGAAGGAATCATCAAAACTTTGCCTTTGATCTGTAATGCAGGCACCTAGATTCGACGGGCCAAATTCTGATCTACTTAGCTAGGGTGTAAACCAGAGGGAATTTCACCCTATTTATTTGAGAGAGGGTATAAAACCAAACACAACTGCGTTGAGAGTCTAATTCAGAGTGTTAATGTCCACCTTCTTGTAATTAAGGACCACAACAGTTGCTCCTCCTTTTCTGGAGTTAAATGACCTAGTCAGCGATGAACAAATCCTCCGGCAGTGCAAATGGAAAGCAGTCTTCACCTTGAGGAATAAGTGAGTCAGTCCCTTACTCATGCAAGCAATCTTGTCCTTGCAAAGACAGGGAGGAGAATTTTCAGCTCAGGTCTAAAATACAGAAAATAGGTTTTAAAAACTTTAAAGGGCCAAAAACCCGAGCAAGATGCCTGAACCTCTTTGATACAGGGAAGCTAGTATGCTGCTGATCCAGTTCAGATTCCATTCTTTCAAACCTATGCAGTTATGTCAGAAAGTATGTCATTCCTCCTTTCTCACGAGAATAGCCTCATGTAAGATGTTTTATAACATAGAAATCACACATCAATGTGAAATTTAAAATACATCTGTAGAGGGTATAGGGTTATTAATGCCTCAAGAGCTTGAGCTGAGTACTCAGCCCGAGCTGCGTTTGTGTTTGTAGTGCAAGAATAGTGTTTGTAGTGAAAGATCCTGCTCCTGCAAACGTTTATGCAAATGTTTAACTTCATTCAATGCATATTCCCATTGGAGTCAGTCAGACTACTCACATGTTTAAAATTATATGCTCATGGCTGAGTACTTGCAGGACTAAAGGTTAAGTGCAGCTAGCAGGTCTGAAAATCTATGTGGGTGTTTTGCAATTCCACACTGCACAGTGGTAACAATGAGAAACAGACTACCTCCTCAGCTAAAGACTTGGGAGTCAACATGTCCTTTCCCATCTGTTTAGATGCCAAGAACTATGTTTGTTTAATTTTTCAGCACAGTTTCTGATGCTACCCAGAGTAGGCAGACATGCTGGCAATAGCATTCAAAAGTGGCTCACTTCCAGAAAATCTTGTTACCCTCCAAGAATGTTTTTCGAGCTGTTAAAACCCCAAGTAGCAAATATTGTATCATGCACATTTTACCTTGAAAATAGTATCTCACTCTGCCTGACCTGTACAGGGTTTGCTCTGTGTGAGGTCTGAATGCATTCAGGCCTTTTAGAACTGAAGCTCTCTCGTCCTAGACTTTGATAGCAAGAAGGTAGTATCTTCACTTTTAAAACATAAAGCAATGGCTATTTCCTCTGACAGCAGGTTTTTTTATGCTGTTTCCCCGTTAGAGATCGATCAACACATTACATCATGTGATGCAGATATAGTAAACACTGCATTTTCTCACACAGGTTTGCAGTATCAGCTCAAGCCCTCGTGCTTCCAAGGCAAACGATCCAAATCTGGAAGCCCTTCCTCTCCATTAAATAAAGTTTAAGGTTCAACATTCCTTGGAGTTGTTCAGTTCTACAAAGAGAGGAAACAGATTCTTTTCCTATGGGTGGTGAAGACAAAGAAAGAACAACTCAGCCTTTGGTAGGCCTCCCACTAAAGATGGCAGAAGCCAGTACAAACTGCAGTCCCATTGCCAACTATTCTTCCCAAGCTGAGTCACTTAGCGTGTTGGACTGAACTTCAGCAGCACAAAACAAACCTCTTGCGGTATTCTGTAGGCTGATGGTCGGATTTCAAAATGTGATACGGCTCAGAAGCATCTCTCATAGGAGAGTGATGATAGATGAAAGAGAGAATCGGCCATGGAGAGAGACTTGCTGAAACAATGACCTCACCTTTGATTGAGGTAATTTGATCCCCCTTCATTGCATTTATCTGAATTCTGAGGGTCATGCTGCATTCTTCAGAGCTGCCGGGAGTGGTAAAGACTGATGATCTACGGTCTGAGACAGGGCAGGAAATTCCATCCTTTCCTCTGGAGCAAGACTATGTTGCAGTGGTGTGCAGCTGTACTAGTGTAAGTCATTTGAGGCTAGGGCTAAACACTACGTGCTAATGCATAATACAAAAGTCTATTTTTGAGCAACAAAGACAAATGTGAACACATCACACAATGGTGCTGTAATCGCTACTGGTACTTTGTCTATTCAAACACATAATCCAGATCAGTAAGACTACAGCTAAGTAATTGGAGGCTATCTATATATGATACAGCTTTGCTACAGCAAAGCATAGAAAATGCAGCTAAATTAGCCTACAATAAGATTCCTCGAGATCAAGAAAGATGTTTCCCCAAGTCAAAGTGTTCTACCAGAAGCAGATTTTGCTTATCTCTTTAAATGAAGTCTGTCCTAGCTAATTGCAGCATTATCGGCTCACCAAGGGGAATGTAAGGGACTAAGGGAAAAACAAAGAAAAAATGTAAAGAGGACTGAAGGAGGTGTGGCAGGAGGGGAGGGGAGAGTGCAAGGAAGCAACATAGGCCTTTTCCTTACAAAGTTACTGCACCATATTCAAACCCCTTCTCTGCAGCATCTGAATTGAAAAGACTGATAAGTGATTCAGATCGCCAGCTGTCAGACCCTGGCTTCTTATACAGACGGCAAGGAGAACCTGATGCTTAGCAAGTGCTCAACCTAGGTACTGTGAATGCTTCTCTGCAGTGACTGTATATGATTCAGAGGGGCAGAGAGAGAAAATCTTTCCTTGCTACACAACATTTTAGTTTGAGCCAGACAGTAGAAAGCATCTCCTTACTTTTTCCCCACTTCCCTTATTGTAGGAGTTAAAGAAAGTGCTTTCACTCTGAGACAGTTTTCTGGAGAAGTATCCTAGTCACTGACAATGACAAGTTACTTCCAGAGGTGCCATAGTGGACAGGCTGAATACAGTGCAGATGTCTTTGACAAATCTTTCTTTTTTTTTTCTTCAATATCATTCTTCCATGTTCATATCGTTGGCTCCCACTCAGGTACGTACGAGGAGCCTATGCTTCAAAAGTGGCGTGCTGCCCGCAGCAACTTATCCACGCTATTCCTCCTGGACACAGTGCAGTCCGACAGTCAGCAGTGCTGCGCATCCCCAGAGACTCCCCTGCGCCAGGTGAAGGACACCAGTCCCCACACACCTGCCTTAGCGCCGTGGCTGCTTTTTGCATTACAACTGTGGCTAAACAAATAAACCCCAGTGATTTATTTTTATCAATGCTATAGATTGTACTCCCGGATATTGCTCGAGAATATTTTGCACCGTGCAATTAAAAGTAGTCTTTTCACACGGCACACATCATCAATAAGTAAGTTACTTTATCATGTTCGTTTGCATATTTGCCAGTTTGCAAAATTTGGTGTTTGGACCCCACAATCGTTATAACAAATTACACAGGTCTTCTGTATCGCACTCAAGAGCATATTTCATATAAGAGGGAAAACAGATGCTCACAGCTATTTCAGTTCACACACCCTCTAGAAGTCATGTATTGATTTATCCTAAATTTAATCTTTCAGTACTTTGGAACAGACAGTAAATAGCTCACTTACCACAGGGGATGGAAATTGACCCTGCTTGTAGCCTTCGTGACACTTTTGGCTTCAAACCTTTATCATCATCTGTTGAAATCACGAAAGAAACTGTTTCTGAAAACAGGGTCAAAACCAGCAAACCTGGAGAAACCTGGAGTTTTACAGTGTTCCTCTTCCAGCAGAAGTAGCCAGATCCACCCTCTGTGTAACACGACTGAACCACAATGAACTTGGCCCTGGTGCCTATCACACAAACAAAATCATTTGAAAGAGAAACTGGGATTGCCCTGCAGAGACCATGTGTTTTCCACCCCCCTTGCTCTTTCAAGAGTTTCAGGTAGAGGAGCAAGTGTTTTCTTCCAAGAAGTCAAACAGCAAATAAAAGAGCTTTCTGTCCTGGTTTTGTAAGCTGAAGGTCTGTGGGTTTGCAAACTGAGGTTAAGATCCTTTTTCCTTTCTCATTCTACCAGAGTATCCCTCGCTGTTTTCTCTCGCTTTCAAAATTATTTCTGAACGGAGACATGCACCTCATGCAGAGATGGTCAAATAATGATTTTACTTTTACTTGTAAATTAGATTCTTCCAACACATACAGGTGTAAGTGAGGCCTTCACTATTGAAATAACATTTTTCACCTCAGGAATTTCCCAGCAAGTTCATTTCTTCCATAAGTCCAAGAGAGAGATACTTTGTCCAATTGTCATCTCATGTGCACTGGTATAAATTGAGAGTAACTCTGTGGAAAGTCATGTCATTATAACAGGCTAAAACTGATGTAAGTTGAGAAAAAGAGACAGGTTTCCCACATAGGTCCTTCTCTCACTGAAAAGTGCTAATACCTGTGAAAAAAAGGCATTTGCACACAGTACTGCACTTCTACGTATACTTTGCACAGAACAGTCCTAAAAACTGTCACCTCAGGAGACTTAGTGCATGGAAATGCTCACAGGGCCACTGTCAGCCCCAAAGGCTTGTGTGCAGGGAGTAAGGCTGGCAGGAGAGGCAAGGGAAAGGATGCCATGGGAAGAGGAAGAGGAGAATCAGAAAAGAGAGGACATGCCCTCTGCTTGGTTACATACAGGCATACCATAGAATCATAGACTCATAGAATGTGTTGGGTTGGAAGGGACCTTTAAAGGTCATCTAGTCCAACCCCCCTGCAGTAAGCAGGGACATCTTCAACTAGATCAGGTTGCGCAGAGCCTCATCAAGCCTGGCCTTGGATGTCTCCAGGGATGGGGCCTCCACCACCTCTCTGGGCATCCTGTTCCAGTGTCTCACCACCCTCATTGTAAAGAACTTCTTCCTAACGTCTAATCTAAACCTACCCTGCTCTAGTTTAAAACCATTGCCCCTCGTCCTATTGCTACATGCCCTTGCAAACAGCCCCTCCCCAGCTTTCTTGTAGGCCCCCTTCAGGTAGCGGAAGGCCGCTATAAGGTCTCCCCGGTGCCTCCTCTTCTCCAGGCTGAACAACCCCACCTCTCTCACCCTGTCTCCATATATTGGTTGTGTCTGGAAGCCCAGCACGAGGGATGTGCCTTCGCACTGTAGCCAGTCACGCATCACTTGTTAAGGAGGGAAAAACCCCCACATTTTAGGAAATGCTTCCTGACATGATGCTTGGAATAGAAAACTCTGTGATGATGAACAAGAAAAACAGTTTTTGGTATCGCATCTTTGTAAGCAGCACTTCGACTGTATACTTATTTTTCTTTTATACTGTCTGAGGCATCCCCTCTAGATGGATGTCCCAGGACAATCTTACAGGAACAAACATCCTTGGCTGTGCTGCATGGTATAAAACATTTACCAGCTATTCTCTGCCTGTCCTTGTCACAGAAGAGCTCGCTAAATACTTGCCTAGGGACACAGATGTACCCGCAGAGGTACAGCATGACAGCGGCGAGACAAATGTGCATACACAATATTGACCTTGGCGGTCGTATGCCATGTGGAGCACCAGCAGAAATCCTGCCTTTAACCAGTACAGCTGCTGCCAAGCCTCGCAGAGCCTCACCTAAACCATTATTTGTCTGAGTCCTCTGCCCTTTCAGGATCCTGCACACTACAGTGCCCTGGAGCAGTTGAGACCCAGAGCTCTTGCTGAGGAGAGTGCAGAGCGGATGGCGGCTTGACTCTACAGATGCCGCTGTCACACCTGAAGGCAAGGATCCCATCAGGAAGAGGGCCAACGTCGCCACGCATTAGCCAGACGCACACCTATGCACCGCAGAGGAACCCTGTACTTAAGAAATGTATCACCCTGTGCTCCCACAATTCCCCAGAGCTCTGTCAAGCCACTGGTACAGGATTTCAGCCAGAACAAAATGCAACATTCTCTGTGCTTGGGTGTCATGGCTTTCCCTGCTTTCTGATGGGACCGTGCTAGGGGCTGGATGCAATGGGAAGCCCCACCACTGTTAGCAGGACCACTGTTAGCTTTTATCTCGCTCTTTCCTGATTCTGTTTCAGTTTATCAGCTTCACAGATTTTGTCTTTCCTCCTGGCAGGCAGACTTCTTTTAAATTCGATGAAAAGCAGTGCATTTTATTGCTGCAATTAATAGCATGTTTTCTGGAATGTGACTAAATAACGATAATTAACCCGGCAGTTGGGGTTTCCCTGGGTTAGATCATGATGCTCTGTGCTGGCTCTCCATAGCGTTTGCTTGCTGTCTACACTGCTTTCTTGGCTAGGTTACCTTCAGGCATACCATGTGCTTGAGTAACAATAATAAACAGGAAAAATGAGGCAGTTCATAAGATCATTATTATTTTAGTTAGATTTTCTGTTCTAAAAGCCAAAAAAACATCAGCAGTCCCAATACACTCAGGAGAGCTGTTTTTTCCCTCTACTCACTAAAACATTGAGCTGTTGTATGGCTATACCAAAAAATTTGATGGGACACCAAATTAATTCAGGATCCTGCTGGTGCTTTAGCTGCTGAATTTGATCAGCCATGAGCTCATATCATCACTCGTAAAGAGAAAGAGAGGAAAGATGGGGAGTTTGCATTTGAAAGACCTGAACAGATTCAGATCTCGAGCACTTGTCAGGGTCAGTCTGTACATGTCATTCTTTCAGTTCTTGAAAAATTGTACTGTGCTGCTGTACAGAAAAAAAAGGCTTGAAATAAAAGGCCCCCAAGAGCCAGAAGAGGTCCTGACAGGACTTTCACACCCTGCTCCCCCAGCCAAGGAAGCAGGGTCCTGGTGGGAACTTGAGGTAGTAGCAGATACATGTCTGAGAGGAGTCAATGTGCTTCTGACATCCCAAGAAATGCAGAACCAAAGGGCTCACACGTACAAACACAACAGAGGTCTGCATTTGCAGTTTACCAGGTGGAGAAGTTTCTCCTTCCAAGAAGAATAAAGTCTTCAGAGAGGAACCTCGTCAATGTTGGAAACCCTGCCAGAGCTATGCTTTTATTCTGTATGCCCCATGGGGAGTGACATTACCTAGAGCCGAGAAAAGTTTGAATAAATAAATCAGCTGAGCCAAGGCCTCTTTTCAGTGTGTAACCAGTTACCCCCTTCCCATGTAAATCTGCCTGCCAAGATTTTCCTCTGCTTCCTTGAGAAAAGCCCATAAGCATTCAGGCTGGTCCTGCCCCAAGCAGGCTCTCCACGGGTCTGCTGGGAGAGCTGGCAGCCTCAGGCAGCTGCTAACAGCACACAGAGCTCCCAGTCTCCGCCAGAGAGAACTGGCTGGGCTGCTCAGTCCCCCGAAGCCCTTCAATAGCTGCCTGTGAAATGGCCTAGTCTCAAGCCACTCGTAGTGGATCAGAGCCCACAGCACTGGTTATGATCAAACGTTTGCACTAGTAACAGGCACCTGCGTTGTGGGTTGTTGCAGGGACCGCAGCAGAGCGAGTTTGCTGCTCTCCATCCTGCTGCGCTGAGATACACCCCTGTAAGGAAGCCTTAGTAAAGCCAGCACCGACCCTGTACCTGCTCTATGGAAAAGAAGGGGAACATCGGTACAGAGCTTGTTCATCTGGCACCGTTCAGGATCATCAAATTGTCTAAACACAACCAAACAAAAAGAACAGACAAAATTGGATTTACTGTACCTTCAGCTCATTGTTCTAGTTAGATCTCAACCCTACATAATAAAAAACAGCATGAAGTGAAGGCGGGATGAATACCTTGTGGAAGCAAAAAGATGTATTTTGTCAACTGATTACACAGATGGGAAAATCATACAAGCAGTGGCAAAGTTGACAGCAGTTTGTGAGAACTGGCAACATCCCAAAGGCTAAGGAAAGATTCCTCTTTGTCCAATGCTTCTTGACATTTCCTCAGAGAGCAAGTTCACAAATTGTGCATTTCTGAGTTCAGACAAAGCCTCCCAGGCTTGTCAAGAGTATAGATGCTGCAGTGGGCAACCCAGGGCTGTAAGACTTCTATAGGTGTTGCCATTTCTTTTTTACCTTCTTTCTTTTTTTTTTTTTTTTTTTTTTTTTTTTGTTTTTTTTTTTTTTTGCTAGAGATGGCTCTTGTAACATCTTGACTCCTGAGCAAGATGAATTCTGTCACTGTGCCAATTCTTTGCACCAGGCAATGGAGGGCAAAGATAAAGCTTCAGACGTGTCCCACTTATATGTCAAAATACTGCAACACTGACAAGTATTTTAGTGCTGTACGTTCCCTGAATAATAAACTTCTTTCTGGTACTATCTTGTGCTATAAAATATGGCTCTTTTTCTACTTCAGTTTACCAGCATCCTTTTTCATTTGCAGTTAGGCTGGTAGGTGAAGAAAGCCCCTCACAAAAATCAGGATTGCGTTTTTCCCATCTTTACTCAAGTATGTAGCACATGCGAACCATCCACACAAACCAGGATTAGAAGTCCTAGAGCTAAGATATATTCACACCTTTTTCATCCTGAAGTGTTCTTTATCAGAGCTTAACTCACTATGTATCTTTGCAAGGTTTAAAAAGAATGTTTTATTACCTAGCTCAGTATTTTCTTGCCATCCTCAGAGATGATGGAGTGGAGAGTGCACTTATAAAATTTGCGGATGACACCAAGGTGGGAGTGGATGCAAGCACTTCAGAGGATGGGATCAGAATTCAAAATGATCTCAATATGTTGGAGAAATAGTCTAAAACTAGCAAGACAGAATCTAGTAACAATGCATACGAAGCACGACATGAAGAAATGAAAGATCAAATGCACAAATACAAAATTAGGAATCATAGAAGAGGTGGAAGGACTGAAAAAAAAAAGGATGTGAGAGCTACAGTAGGAATCAAAGCAAATATGAGCAAAGAAGGTAAATCTCGTGAAAGACAAATCTCATACTGAGATCTATTATTACAGGAGTGTCATACGCAACAGGGAATTATTCAGCTCTGCAAGGCACTGGTGAAGACCCAGCTGGGGTATTGGATCTAGTTCTGGGTGGCTTTTAAAAAGAGCAACAAGAATATAAGACCTTTAGAGAGCGTGGTCTATCAGAAACAGCTCAGTCAATTAGATTGGTAACTCTAAAAGCTCCAAAAGGAGATATGATAATAGTTTTCCAGTATGTGAAAGACTGTCCAAGAAAGGCTAACAATCATTTATTCCCTTTGTCCAGTTTTCAGGAAAGGATCTGCTAGATCTTGCAAAATGGCAGTTCGACGTTAAAGGAAAATCCAAGGCTGGCTAATAATTCTTAGGGAGACTTGTGACTCTATGCTAGCAGAGGAGTTTAGGAATAGACCTGGTAGTGCTGCAGGTATATTTGATCCCACTTGGAGCAGGGAAATTATCTCAGTGGTTTCACATAGCTTCTCAACAGTCTCAATCCTGTTTTATCAGCATCTCCATCCAGTTCCTTTTTGTTTGCAACAGCAGAGTGTTGAAGCTGAGCTGCAGGTGCTTTTCAGTCGCTTCAACACTTTGGCAGTTACAAATTCAGGATCAGACACCTTTCCTTTCTCATACTTTTGTTGGACAAGCAGGGACCATTCTCATCATCTAACTCTGCTCCCTGCTTGCACACGTGGCTTTCCCAGCAGTGAGAGTCCTGAGGGGGTTGCATTCCTCCTTTTCTCCCCAGCAGACTGCGTATGTTCCCAGCTACGTGACATGGGTACACTCAAGTGGCCACGCATACCCCCTGTCATAGAATCATAGAATCATAGAATGGTTCAGGTTGGAAGGGACCTTAAAGATCATCTCGTTCCAACCCCCGAGATGATCTTTCCAGTCACTCCTAGATCTTGTTCTGACATGGGGCTCTACTTGTAATATTTTCAAGGTCAGCCTGAATTTTTCTCCTCACTGTGGCTGAAAGCAGAGAAGGTTCATTCAAGATTCATCTGTCCATGAAGACCTTCAGGCTCCAATCTGTACCCTAGGATCAACCCCACTGAAGGCAAATCCTGAGCTGTGGGATGCTGCAGCCCCCCAGCCCGACCCGTGGGCTGCTGTGCAGGTGTTGCGTGAGCCCTGAACTGCTGTGAGTCCTGCATCCCTGACCAGCAGGGCACAGAAAATGAGGAATCAATAGCATTGATCCAGTTTACCCTCTGAGTGCTGCTTCACAAGGAGTCCTGTAAAACAAAGGTCTCTGCCAGAGCCTGAAAGTCCAGCACCCGTGGCAAATCCCCCTTCTCCCACTGCACACGGACATGTGACAGCTTTATGATCCAGGGACCTGGAGGAAAGGATCAGACTCTTTCCTCCATGCAGGTTTGTAATAGAGCACAAGGAAGTGCCTGTGCTGCAAGAAAATGAAGATACCACCATCACCTCACCTGCTCCCTGCCTTAGCAGTGAGGAGTAGTATGGGCAATGTTTGCCCGGCTCTCTGCTCTGTTGTGTGCTGCAGGCTGTGGTGCAGTATCAATGTGTGTGAGACAACTTCAAATTATGAGAAACGGTTTAGCTGCAGGAGGATGGAGCACCACGCAGGCTGATTTGCCCTGCTTCACAGCGGCTCTTACGAGTGATTTTGTTCACAGCCCGAAAACCCCAGCAATGCAATTAGCACAGAGAGTAAAGCTGGATGGCGGCCTCAGGACTGAGACCGGTGGGGGTAAGCAGACCGGAGATCTCCCTTGCATCACCCTGCAGTGCTTTTGTTATGGTTGGAGAATATCTTCCCCCCCTCCAACAAACAACCAAACCTACGTGATGAGGTAGTAAAGCAAATGCGTAGAAGCTTTCATGCAAGTAATTATTTTCTTGGAAACTATAAAAAAAGTGCAATTGCCTGTATTTTCAGAAAACTTTTTTCATTCAAAAAGTATTTTAAGTCAGAATAAAGGAAAGCTCCTGGTGGAACTCTAATTTGCTCATAGCAAGCTGTTGGGCTTCCATCAGCGTGCACCAAGAAAAGTCACTGCATGGATGCACTTAGCTGAGTCCTAGCCACCACGGAGAAGCTCAAGAAACCTTCTGAAGAGGGAGAGATGTACACTTGCACCCAAAATGCAAGGACTCATGTGCACAGCGTTCAGCCACCACCAGACCTGACCACTTCTCCTGCCTCTCAGCAGTCGCGCATTGTGGAAAGTGAAAAATCAAAATTTGTTTCCACAACATTCTGGCATCAGCCTTTGCATAGTAACATTGATTTTTCTTTTTTTCTCTTGCACTTTCTCAGCCATCCAGTTCTCCATCTACCTCACCCTCCTGCCAGATTCTGACCCCTTCTCTGATGCAGACAAACCCTTTGCTCTGCACAGCATCTCCCTGGGTTCACTGGCTTACCCATACCGAACAGCAAGTTGTGTGTAAGGACAGTAAAGTCTGGTTCTACTTTCTCTTTACTTCCATTCACAGCCTATGCTTTCCCATCCCATAACTTCAACATGGCATTTTTAACATTTTTTACATCCTTCAGCATCTTCCTTTTCCTCCTTCCTTTCAGAGCTCTTAATTTTTCTGTTTTCTTTCTTCTCATTCCCCAGTTCCCTCTCCCAACTCCCCCTAAGAAAAATGAACACTTAGTAAAATTCTTTTTTTTCCCATCTCTTCTCCTTTCCTTCTCTTCCAGTCCTTTTCTCTAATTCTATCCTTTCTTCCACTTACTTTTCTTACTACACCCAGGGATATGTTTCCTCAGCCATTTACTGATTTATTTACTTATATGTTTATTGCTTTTGGCTACTCTCCTCACAGAAGCCCTCACATTTTTCACATTTCCCATCAGCTCCCAGTTTTGGCTCATGTCTCCTGCAGCTGGGGTAAGTTTCTGTACTCCAGCCTTCCAGCTATGGGTACGCTACAAGCCAGAGTACCAGTCGCAGCTGATATAACACCTAGTTTTATGGTATTAAAAACAGTAGGACTATAGCTATGCAGGGTTTAGTATGGCCTGCAGTCTGTCCAGGATCTTAATAAATACGTGGTGTTCGCTGTGGCCCTGCTCTATGCTGCGACAGCCACATGAGGCCCAAGCGAGCTGTAAGCTCATCCTTGCATAGTTAAGCTGCTGTAAGAGGCACAGCCGGGAGCTCACGAACTCCACAATCAGGGCATGGCAGCCTTTAGCCACCTGTACGTTACCCCATCCCGTGTTGCTCCATAACGCTCTGAGTAATGCAGAAACCCTGCTGGAGTCCAAAGGGTGTTCCCAGGGCTTTCCCAGGAGAAATGGTCCTGTCTAGAAATGGCAGTGGAGAAAGCTGCTCCCTTTTTCCATATGTACCCCTTCCCCACAATTCATAATACCCCAATACATCTCGGCCAAATGCCCCGGAATATAGCCTTGTGGCTGCTCCCTGCAGAGCTCACGAGGAAATAATCTTTCCCCAGACAGAGCGGGACCTTTAGTAGCCCTTTGGTGAGCAACATGTAGGGGTCCAAGCAGGGAAGAAGGTAATGCAGGTTAACTTTTTGGTTGTGCAACACCTCACATCCCCAAGCGCCCTGATTGTGTGCTATTCACGCCCCGGAGAATTTTGCCTTTGTGTTCAAAGGAATAGGAGAAGCCTGCTTCCGATAAGATACAGCACTTTTTCAGCATGCAAGAAGGGGGATAAAAGAAATAAGAGAAAGAAAATAAAAGGAAAAGCAGACCGGTGTGATTTAGGAATGAGGTACTGGAATTCCCACTGCAGCTGGTTTAAGTCCCAGTTTCTCAGCAAGGCCAGATCCCCAAAGGTGTCTGAATGTACAGCTAGCAAACGAAACAAAGAAGGGCTTGGTACCTAATGCACCCGTGTGAAACCCTTTGATGGTAAGCCCTGAAGATAAGGGAGTGAAAGCCAGACTCACCAGAGCACAACATGCCAGTTTAATTTGGCTGAGAGTCAGGCTCTGCGTGCTTTTCCTACACGGTGTACAAAACTGAGCTCATTGGCAATGCTCAATAAATAAATAACGATAACAAAATTTGAAGCATAACCAAAAGGATACACAGAAATTGCTTGTGTGTGGAATTCCCTTAGATATGGCACAGAGCCTTCAGCACAGGGAAATACACTTCCATTGGAAGCTTACAGTGAAGTAACTGCTACTTTTCACCAGTTATTCCAGGGTGATAAAAACAATAATCTGAGACTGTGGTAGGTCAAATAGTATATAAATTATCAGGCAGATTATACTGCAGGTGCATAAACCAAACTGATGGTGTTCTGGGAATAATGACTGAAGTGTTAAAGATATCTGAATTCTTCTCTTAACGTACGGTCCAACCTTTGCATCTTGATGACCTGCCAGACTTGTCTCTGGCGCATCACTTGTTATTTGTGACAGAGGACTGGGGGAAAATAAAAAGGCTGGATGAGTGCAGAAGGCACAAAAGCGTATGTTGGTGGAACAACATCTATCTTGGAAATTGTCCTTTCCTCTCATGCTGTTCAAAACCGCCGCAGTGAAACAAGGGATTTCTAGTCGCAGGATAATGACATGGGAGATCTTTCTGTGGATCTGTACTATTCTTTTGAGAGTGAGTGCAAGACACAAAAGACTAAGCTGCAGCAATAAAACGCTGTGCAATGGGTAACAGATAAATAATTCAGGGCTATGGATAAGCAGATGAACACCAGCTGGTTCAGGTTGGTATTAACTGCATCTCATATTGCAAATCGGTGTCTTGGATTGGAAGCTACTTGCTGTCAATAGGCGTCTCAGCTATTCACATTCAGGCACTTCAGGCAAACGTTTAAGAGCCACTGCCTGACCTGGTGCAACCAGAAGCATCGCTGCACTGGAGCAAGTAACCGGCCATCCCTCCAGCTTGGCTTCTGGTCTCCAGCTGTGACCGGAGCAGCACAAATCACAAGACATTCCCGCAAATTCATCCAGGCAGCTGAGCTCTGCCCGGAGCTAGCAGGACCTCTGAGCTCCTCAGTACACACCTTGAAGGGTGATACCAGTGACTTGCAATTGTAATGGACTCAGGCTTCCTCCTGTCATAGATAAGGGTGATTTCCCACAGAATTCAGTTGGGAGCAGGATAAAACCACAGGATCACATCATCGCTGCCGTGATGATAAGCAAATATTGTGTAATTGTTATTAATACTGTAGCTAGACAAGAATCACGGTGTCATACAAGCACATGGGGGAAAACATATCTCTAAATCAAATACATTTAAATCAGATTTAAGGCATATCATCAACTGCCAGAAGAAAACCCGTAAGGAAGGAATGGAGAAACGAAGAGAAAGATTAGAAATGATAAGACACTTGTGTTCTGGGCACAAGTAGCACAGTTTTATTCCTTAGAAGATACAATTAGGAAATACTGAACCATGTTATTAGCATCTAATAAATATTTACTCAGAACAGCTGGCTCTGCACTTCACAACTGAAGTGAGATTTGCAGAGGACGAAGCAGTATTTTTATGAATGAGTTAGAGAAGTTTATTCTGCATATAGCAAAGAGCAAAAAGAAAATGCAAAAGCCATCTGCTGAGATGGCAAATCACTCGTTATCCAGTCTTGTCTTCCATCAGTCCATAGAGAGGAATGTTTACCCTCTACTGCTTTCAATGCAGATCTTCTTTAGGTGATTTCTGACATGTTCGCCCTGCTCACATAAAAGCCACCGGCTGCAATATATTGATGAGTCTGGACCAGATGAAGTGAAACTCAAAAAGTAAGCTTCTCCATTCACAGGTGACAACAGCCTCTCAGCCAACAGCTGGCAGAGGGAGCAAGCCTGGGATCCTCGGTATGAAAACCACCAGCTCTTTCCCAATAACCCAGGCACCAGCAGAGAGGGTGTCATAAAACCCACTCACCAGAGATGAGTCCTTCTTCTTGTGGGGTTTGCCATGGTTGGAAAGCAGGGTGTAACCCAACTTGTGTCATGGACACATCCTTCCGGCCCTGGAGGACTGCGTGGGAGAAACACAGCTGAAAGAAAGTTGGATCTAGGGCTTGTGATACTTGGGTTTTCAGTGTGGTGTGCAATTTGAGGTGGGGGAAAATGAAAAACAGCTCCAAGGTCAGGTAAAAGTGAACCAGAACAAATTAGAGGTTTTGTGAAACAAGTAAGAGCCTACCCAAAATGAATTTTCCTGAAATACTTTGTTTTATTTGTAATATAATAGTTTGTTTCCATCTCAAATTATGTTGTATCATCACCATCATCATCATCGTATTTCCCAGGATTTCCCCAGACAAAACTTTCAACTTCAAAATCATGAACACACAGTATATTAAAATCTTTGATTTGACAAATTTGACTGAAATTCATTAACACCTTGGTTCTCTTCCACAAATTCCATGATTTTCTGAGTGAAAATTTACTGTTTCTCAAAGAACTGCACCTCTTCATATTTGCAACCGCTCTTACCCCCCGTGCATCGGGTAGAGGCTTTCAACACATACTTACTGGGGGCCACAAAGATGGTTGCCAAACGCTTCCCTGTTCTGTCCTGTGATGAGCAGTTACTGGCTTTTCAGGAGGTGGCATTCAAATGGCACTCTCAAACAAACATTTGATTTAAAAGTACTTAAAATATGACACAGGTTCCCTGCTGTGATGCTCTAGATGTACAGTTTCTGACAGCAAAACTGTCTTTTTTTTTTTTTTTTACCACCCATCTAACACTGTGCAGTGCTTTCTTCTGTCTGAATTGGCTGCGTTTGACCCTTACAAATAGCAGCACGGCAATAATAAACACTGTATTCCCAGTGTCATTCTATCTCAAAAAAACAAATACCAGATTGTCAGGTTTACATCAGTATCCATATCCATCTATATTTTAGTCAAATCTGCACAGTTCTTTCAGAACTGAATTTGAGGTCTTTTTTATGCTTCCAGGTCACTATGCCTCTACCGCAATTCATCAAAGTGCTGCTTGTTGTGCTGAGGAGCTGCCATGTTGCAGTTGTAAAATAGTATAATCCAGAGGTTTAAGTACTGTTTACAAACTGAAACCTGCAAGAAGAAGCGAAAAAAGTAAACTTCCCTCATTAAACAATATCTGGTTTTTCTTAAAATTTACTGCAGCTGGAAACAACGTGGGCAGAAGAATGTGGTTTTGTTCATGGCGTTGCCTTCAGCTGGAGGAACATGCTCCGGGCGTGCCAAGTGATGGAGCTGAGCACGAGCCAGAACCAGCACCCATGGGCTTCTGGCTCTCGCTCCTCTGCTGAAGCCACAGAACGCCTCCACTGACACAGACACAGGGGTTTTCACAGGGAAGCTGTCACGGGGTTTTTGGGAAGTGAGTTACTGCAATGCCTCACGTCTGCCGCAGCATCATCAGGTGCCCCAAGCTTCCTAAAACTTGGTATCTCTCCATCCACCTTAGGGATGGAAGATAGGTTTCATCTCGGCCATGTTCAGGGCTTGTTGATACGGGGATGTTCAGGAGAATTAAACTAATTTAATTTTGGAAGTGGATTAGGTGCTGACACATAATCAGCAGCAGATTTAACGCTCTGATTCCAAAATAGAGAGCCCCTAATTCAGTTCATCTTAATTCACTCTGGAAGTGATTCAGGGCTGTGACTGAAGCACGGGGAAGGCAGGCTCAGGCACAGCAGCCACCATGCTGCCCCAGCTCTCCCCCAGCCACTCGGCAGGGGCTGCCAGCCCATGCAAAGGGTGGGAGGAGAAGGGGTGGGAGAAATAAACCCTCCGCTCCCTCCTCGCCGCCACAGCTCACATATCAGGGCGCTGGGTCCCCAGTAGCATGGTCTGGGGTCTCAGTGCTCCCCCCACCACTGCATACCGTGCCCTGGCGTGGTTGGTGAAACCTCAGACCTATCTTTAGAAATCCTCCTTTCTCCTTCCTCTTTAGATATTTCAAGAACTGAGGTTCTGGCAAGGTCAAAGAAAAGTCCAGCTGCCAGACTAATCTGGTGCCGATAATGAAATACAAAGATTTGGCATAAAAGCACTGAGGCTTTTGAAAGTTTGCTGGGAAAATACTGGTGCTGGAATAGAAGGACAAACCCTGCAACCTGTTTAGGCGCCAGCTAACACTACTGCACAACCCACAGCGGACTCCCTCTGCTCGCCTTGAACTGTGCCCATCTCCCAGGAATGGCCGAGCATTTGTTATTAAAACCCAGGCTGTCGTGTTTTATTTACTTCATGCTACATAGAGAGAAAGAAGACAAGCGTGAGGGAGCCAGCCCTCTTCATCAGGCCCGGCTATAGCACACGCAGGGCTTTCTCCTGAGTGGAGGCAGCTGGGGACGCAGGAGGGGAAGGGCTCTCTTGGGACCTACCCTGCCAGCCATAAGAGCATGCCCTTCAGCCTGAGACACCTCAGCACCCTTTGCTAAAGCAGCTTCTCTTTTCCATTTGAAACCTGCCATAAATAACCTCTTTAGCCCAGCTGACACCGACGAAGCATCGTGCAGAAAGCGGCTCACAGCCGGGCACGCGCTCTCTCACAAACGGCAGTTTGCTTGCATTTAAGGTCCCCGGTTTGGGCCTATCGTGCCCCAACCAAAAAGCAGCTGCTCTGCTGTCAGGCGCAGCACAAGAGCAGCTCACCCCCCTGCCTTGCCTTTTCCAGATGCTCTCAGCAGTGCATTACGCTGAATAATGGCAACTTTAAAAAAAAATTGGAATCTCTTCAGACTTCAATTGACCTTAAATATAGGTTCTGTTTCTAAAATCCCTTCCTCAGCAAAAGTGGATGTCTGGGAGAATGGGTAATGGAATATAGAGGATTACTGCCTCTCGCCGTGCTTGGCAATTACCAAAAATTGTTACTGTTTGATAGCAAGTTCTGTGTGATTGTACACCCGTAGCAGCGACCGTGTTGAGCCTATTCCATGCTTTCTACTAGCATGCCATTAGTTAACTGGTGATGCTCCACACTCCTTCGCTGCAGCTCACCCAAGTAAAACAGCAGTTGAGTGCGGATCCAATTATAAGTATTTTACAGTCTGGGAACTCATAGAATATTACTAGGCAAGTTTTTATTTATACAGATCCCAACTACAGTCACACATGGAAATATCTCCCATAACCATTCACAGATTATTCCTGTGACATGAATTTTCATGTTTGCTAACAGCAAAATTACTCGCAGAAAGATGCACAATGAGCAGGTGACTTGGGACCATCAGCTCGCATACAGCTGCTCGGGTTGTGGCAGTCATTGTGGCAATAGGTGCTCATTTGGGGTGGCCTTACTGCTTTTGTATTATGTAGCTGTCTCTCACTTGAGTGCAACCTTTGTACGGCTGTACATCACCTATTACATACACACACCCACATACACTAACACACACACACACACACCCCCGCTCTCTTCAGTGGCTACATTTGGGAATCCTAATACGCAATCTGTTTGTTTGATTTGGTGAATCTGAAAAGAATAAGTATATGTCCGAAGTGCAGTAAGACAAATAATTGTATACCAGCCCATTTGACGATGCTATATACTCTGTCTAAATATATATATAGAATTCTTAGACAGAAAAATGCACACATATACATGCCTAGAGACAGACAGGAAGATGTCATATATATATATATGTGCGTATATACAGACACGTGTGCACACATATATAGAATATTTCAAAACTAAAAAGAAGATTTAGTCACATAGCTTCTTGATGCTAACTGATACTGTCTGTCTATCTGCATACACACATGTGCACACACTGCTGGTACTGTGAGAACCATCTGTGCTTGCACTGTATCGCAATTTTAGCCGCATTTCCCATGGAAATAATGATTTATGAAATCATTCTCCTTCTGCCTGCTTGCTCTCCTTGCAATCCCAAACCTTTTTAGCAGCTCCAAGCTTACCTGGAGATAGCTAATTTCTTACAGAATTGGTGAAAATAGGCATCCAGAGGATAAAGCCTCGATCTGTAATATGAACTTACCCTCATTTTAACCCACAGAATCCGCAAAGACAGCAAATTTAAAAGTCTAGCAACCCTAGGAAAATATAAATGGGAACTTTCATTCAATCATCAGACCCGAGCTGAAAGGAAGGCTGGCTTCATTAGTTCCCATGCTCACGGCACTACTTTGTTTCTGTTGATCTGAAGGAGGGTGTTACTCCGTCCATTTCTATATTGAACCTTCAGCAAATATATTCATTCTGTACAATTTTGCTTCTACCCAACATTTTCCTGTTTGTTAAGGGGCTGAATGACTCACTTCCAGAGATAAGATTTCAGATTTTGGGTGAGTGACATATACTTATGTCAGAAGGAATTAGACCAGGACTTAACTGATGGGGGAAAAGGCAGCCAAGTATTATGATGATTTCTGGGTCTGGTAGCTGGAAAGGAATTACAGATTAAAAGAATTTCCAAGTCTGTTTTTCTTGTTCCAAATCTTGAACCTTATTCCCTTCCCAAAGACATAGGGCAGGGTGCAAATGATGCACACCTTAGCAAAATTTACCCACCACGAATGGGAAGGGAGGTTTAGAGCCCACACAAAATAGTGAGAGGGTCTCAGCTGAACCAGAGATTTATGCATCCTGGAGTTTGTCCCAGATGCCGATGGGAAGGTTTCATGTCTCCCAGCCCTTCTCAGACTTCTGACCAAAATCCGTGCCAAGCTGGGACAGCACAGTATGAATTGGCTCCTGCATCACAGTTTCCACACCCTGTGCTCCCAGAGCTGCAGGAGCAGGAGCCTGGGGACTTATTACAGCAAGTGCCTCTGATCTCTAAATTTGCTAAGGGTTAGACACCTGGACCTCCTAAGACCCCTCCTGGTGAAGGAAATCATGCACTTCCACACTGCATAAATATTCCCATAATGTAGGGTTTGCGTGTGATGGCAAGATAGAGCTCATTGGGATTCAAGTCACCTCATTCCCATTAATCATGTTAATAATTGAAAACATATGTTCAGCTTGAAAGCACAGCAAGAGAGTTAGGCAACCCTACATGGAAGCGCGTTGTTACCTAATTCTAATAATACTCATTAACATACCCTTGCCAACCTTGCGCTGAAAATGCTCCCACCAAAATCAGGTGCAGGCTTGCTGTTAACTTGCTGTATTCCAGCCCGACAAAGTCCTTTCCCAGCCACTCATTTCATCTCCAAAACTCCTTTCGGTTGAGTCTGACCCTTCTCCCACAGCATGGACATGGTGCAAGTGGTGAGCAATTCCATACTGGTTTGTAAACTGCTTGCACAGGAGGGCATTTGGGCAAGGCTACTGACTTTACAGGGCTTGTTCAGCCACAGTCTGCATCTCCCTCTCCAGCAGCTGTGTCATGGGGACGGGGGCTACCCATGGCCCTGCCACCACGCTTCAGCCTGAGGCTGGGTTCTGGCCCTGAGGAAGACTTTCAGACTTCCGATACCAAAATAGCCTCAACAAGCTTAAATAATCACATCCAGTGATTTTGCCCCCTCATTGCTCCTGCTAAAGTGAAGCCAGTGTTTCCATTATAAGCTCCATTTTGCCAGGGCTTGCATGATGTAATCATTAAAATGAATTCCAGGTGAAAACCTGCAACACAAATTCTTACTGAAGCAGGGAATTTCAGACCAAACCTCACTGCCTGTAGGCAGGTGGTGTTCTTAACTCAGCATCTCAGCCTTTCCTAGCCTCTGAAACAAAAAGGGGGACCTTTTGCTTTGACCAATGCAAAGCTGGGCTCTTCCTGGGCCTGATCACACTATCAAGTTACCATGGCAGCTCCAGAAACCGCAGTAACTCCATCGTGTGTCTGAGCCCTGAGGGAAGGACAAAGAAAAGAGAGTAAGTTTGGATACAGGTGGAAGAAAGGATGGATGGTTTTTCTTTTCAGATATGCTTCTTCCCCCAGTGTGCATATAAATCACTTCTGCTGCTATTAGTAACAGGAAAGAAATAAGTCTGTTTGGAAATGAGTTTTGCAATCCTGTAACGGGAAGAAAGGAGGGGAAAGAAGAAAAGAAAAAAGAAAAAAGCAAGCCTTCTTTAGGTATTAATAATATGGTTTACACAGACTTCGAAATCCTGACAAACAATCTGGTTTAAATTGCATACTGTGTTCTCATCAGCCCTTCTCTCCTCCTACACCCTTTCTCCACTGATCCGTAAACGCAGCAGGAGTAAATTCCTCCCACCTGGATAGCAATCCTCAGTTGCTACCCACATTTGTGCTGGTTCTTGCCTCAAAGGAACACAGCACCCCATGGGGAAGCTCTGGACAAGGAGATGGAGGGTGATGAGGGTCCTACGCATGAAGTCCACCTAGGGCCACTGCTGGGAACAGGAGCCTGGGCAAGATGGAGCCTGTGACTGACCTACTGGGGCTGTTCATATATAGAGATGGGTCTGAGGCTCCAACAGTGCATCTCCTGACCTCTCTGGTCATGCCTGCTCTCCTTCTTCTTATCTCCTGCCAAATGACTCCCCCCAGTAGGCACTGGCAAGGGCAGTGCTCTGTTTCTGAGCTGTACAGCAGCAGGACTGTGCAGAATAAGTCAAGATCCAACTGCTATTTCATCTTACTTGGGGGAATGGGATTTTGCAGGTTCTAATGCACTGTCAGCCCATTTCTGCCGCCCCCACGGCTGAATTTAGGCAAAGGGAGGAGACTATCTCCGGGGTGCTGTTTGGGGCTGAAGGGGTTAATCAGTGTGGAGACTTTTAAACCTTATGCCTGCCAAGTGGTGCCCCACAGCTTTTAAAAGTGGGAGGTGAGTGCATTGCAGACAGTCTTCCAGAGGGGGTGAGAGCCAGCAGAAAAACTCCCCATGTCGCGTTGCCTACAGAGCTCATCCCGCACCCCCCAGCAGGCTGGAAGAGATTGCACCCGGGGCTTCCCCGGGGGAGGCTGGGGAGAGGGGCTCCCCGCACTCCCCAGCCCGTGGACCGCAGTAACCTAACCCTCTGCTGATTAGACCACTCTGGTATTTTTCATTACCAAATTTTGGAAAATCCTTTGGAAAATATAGGCCAAGGCCTCGAGCAGTGTAAATCAGTGTAGCTCCCCTGAAATGTATCACTGGGGATCTATCACGTGAAGTGCTCGGGATTACTATTGTATAAACAAAGTGTAAAGTCTTGGGCCGGGCCCAAGGAGCTGGAATCTCAGACAACTCCATCATCCTTTCCCCAGCATTCCTGAGTCCCAGTGTGCTCAGATATTTCTCCCTGTGGTTTGCTCAAGCTGCCTGTGCTGCTCAGCTCCCACCAAAGCCTTAGTGGAGTGCCTGCACTGAGGCTGCATTCTGCTTTGAAAGAGGAGCTGAGGTTGTGCATTGACAGCGCGTCAGAAGATATTCCAGCTGTCAAAATGAATCGACAAACCATACGCTGTGTATGTATGCACCTTATCCCCTTACTGGGATAATATTTACTTGCCAACACACCAGCAGCTACCGCTTGTAATGGGTCTCTCTCCCCACGATGCACACACTAGCTGGATTTCCGAGACGTGGGATGGGAAGGGACCATCGTGGGGCTAGTGAGACCAGGCCCCGACATTGCGGGCAATGTGGGGTGGGACCTAGGGCAGAAGGACGGTCCACCCCACCCTACAATACTCACCAAAGCCCCACTATAAGCTCAAGTCCTGTAGTAAAAGACTGAAAGCTATTCCCACCGAAAGCCCCAGGAGGAGGGCTGGCAGACCATCCCAGCGGTCTGGGGGAGCAGACCCTGCCTCTCCCTGCAGAGGGTGAAACCAAGTCGGCGCAGCTGACCTGAGCGAGAAATCCCTTTTAGCCCCAAAACTGGCAATGGGTTTATCTGAGCATGTGAGCAAGGCGTACAAGCCAGGCACTTCTGTTATCAGCTTGGAGAAAAGCCACACTAGTGATGTCATGCAGGGGGGGCGGTATTTTGCCAGAAGGAGCAGAATTAGACCCAAATTGTTGTTTCCTCTCTGTTTCCCGAAACTCCTCTCCCTGATTAAAACCAAGCTTTTATAGTATCTTTTTATTCAAGACTAAAATTTTTGGCTACATCTTTTCTTTCCCATGTCTGGCGAAGGCCAGAACTGTAAGTGCCAAAACATTGAGTGAAAATTTGTTTTTTTTTCCTGAGAAACTCTCTCACCACTACGGCTTAACCCAAAGCTACAAGCAGTTGAACAGAATTAAACAGGCGAGAGAGAGGTGGTGACGGAGCAAAAGACACAGACCTGGGACATTTTTCCCTCTAACCCTGGCCATGCTGCAATGCCGTCCACCTCCTGAAGACTGTCCCTCAGCCCGGAGCCAGCCAAGCACGTGAGTTTCCTCAGGAAAGTCACAGGACTACACACGCCAAAAGCGAAGCACGTGTGTAATTGTGTTGCTGAGCCAGAGGCCAAAGACCCTTCTTCACCAGAATTCTTAAGTTTAAATCAATGGGACCACTCGCATGCTTAAAATAAGAACATATGTTTAAACACCTTGCTGGATCAAGGACTTAACCCCTCTTTTGCACAACTTAGAAAGCTTTTAAAAGGCTTTGAATGTGTTTATCTTTTTTTTTTTTTTTTTGCTGGCATTATTTGAATCATCAAGACTAACTTAAACCAGTGTATATAAAGGACAACTCTAATGTGAATGCCACAAGCCTAAGGGGATAAGTGGGATGAATGGATAATAACTGTATTTATTAACGCCATGGCTTTCTCCATGCCATTTCTCTTGTCAGGGGGACCTTAAAATCTTCTCTTTTAATCCAATTTCTCCAATGTCCTTGCATGGCCATCTCAGGAAAACAAAGACGATTCAAATCACAGCGCAATCACATGTGCAAGCGCTTCATCCCCGGTTTTGATCTGCTCTTCCCAAAAGTGAGCCTGATCCTGTTTCCCCTGAAGGCCGTAGTAAAATTCCCCGCTGACATCAATGGGAGCAGGAGCAGGCAATCAGGCTTGTACATATTAATGGAATTATTCCAGCTCTCGGGATTCTTTCTCGCCTGACTGGTTTTCTACCTGTCTCCTCTCGCAACCCTGTTGCAAACACTGTCTGCTCCTACTCCTGAAGCTGGTGGCACTTCACAGGGTACAGAGGGGAGCCCATTCCAGGTGACCACTGCCAGAGCTTCATGTGCTTAGAGCTAAAGACAGATTACAGGTTGCAAGCCACAAAACTCCCTCTCTGGATTCCTTCCAGATGAAGGCATTTTCAAGTAATCCCATATTAATGTGACATTCAGGTTGGCATGCGTAGCACTGCAAGATACCCCACCTGTTGGGGACGCTTGATGAGTTTTGCTCTGGGTACAGGTCTCAGAGGCCTGAAGACGCTACCACCACCCCCACTGGATCCTATCCCACTTTGCTGTCCTACTCTCCCACCATTTCCATGGCTGTTACCATATTTCACAGGGAACAGGGCAGAGCCATCAGGCCTGTTCAGTGCCAGCTCTTGGTGTTGGCTGGAGAAAAAAGGGTCGGGTGAGAGTCTGCTATGGGATGGAGAAAGTCTCGACAGCGCCAGGCCTGGCTGCTCACTGCAGCCCTGCTTGTAAAGGTACAGAGAAAGTTATTTTCTAGTGTCTTTCTCAGTCCTGTCCCGTTCTATTCCACCCATTAAGTCACTCTACAGCACATCTCAGGGTAAGACCAGTCCTGCGTTCCCTTCATACATGGTGACACACATGGCACAAGTCAGGTCTCCCATATGAGAGCTGAGGAGCCTTTTGGATTAAATTATTTCTCTTTGCAGTTACCCCTGGGGTTTGCTGCTTTTCCTTTTGTCCCTTTTTCATTTGCTTGATTTCTTTTCTTTATGCTGTGTCTGTGACATTTTGTTCAGGGTTGCAGCCAGTGAACAACAATTTAGGATGATGAATTATGGATTAAAAGAAAAGGCTGGGCTATTTTGGAATCGCTATTCAGTGCCTTCTGCAGGGACAACGGAATTTCAGAATGACAGTTTTTCAATTATCTGTGTTGAAGATGAGAGAGAAAGAAGAGAAGGAAGAGAAAGCGAGCCAGGGAGGATGGGAAGGAAGGAACGAAATGAAGGAATGAAAGAACAAAAGAAAGATAATTTCTTCTCTTCAGAGCACTGAGAAAGCACTCCACTCTGATGAGTTTTCCCTACCAGACTTGCCAAGGCAAATTCTGAAACCCTCAAGAATTTTTAGTTGTGCTTACAAACGTAGTCCCTTGAATCTACTGGGAGCTACTGGCAGGGGCACAAGCTGCCTGGCACTTGCAAGGGTCGCAGAAGGCTGCCCTCCTCTATCGTGGCTGAGTTGCCTAAGCACAGGACTGTGAAATAACTCATGGGGGGTGTCTGCTGGAAATTTGCAGTCCTTTACTTAAAGCCACAAACAAACATTTTCTCAAGTACTCTGAGCAATATCTGCGTAAAAACTCCCTCCCTTGGCTGGAAGATTAATGGAAAAACAATTGCAATTTTGTTGACTTCAACATTTGAAAACTATTAATAACAAGGCACGGGGGAGCTTCTGTCGTGGAATAGAAGTTGCCATCTAATTCCACTGCAATTTGTTGAGCTACAGGCATTTTTGAGAAATGCTCTACAGAAATGCTAACCCTTGTCCAAAATAAAGGGACATCATTGAATGGGGGGTGCTTTAAAGTAGACGATTTGTTGCCCGTTTGGCAAGTGAGGCAGCATGGCCTCTGAGCTACAGCACTGAGCTAGCATTCAAAACTCCTGCTGAAGGCCCAGCTTTGCTCTCAGGTTACGGACAGGTGGGGGACAATCAAACCTCGCCATCCTTGAGCTCCTGACTCCCATCTGCGAACTGAGAATTACAATGCTCAGCCCAGGACATGCTTCAAGATCTTGGGCTAAAAAGTGCTTTATAGAAATATGAGGGTGGTGTTGCAATAGCTGGCTTTTGGAGCGGAATTGTACACTCTCTGTTAGATGGCTTAATATCAATTTGTTTTGTTTAATAAATTATCAGCAATGTACTCATTTCATGCTCCACTCTGCCTGTTTCTGCGACCCTGGCAATACAAGTGTCAGGAAGACACAGTTGTGACTCCAGCCAATTCCCCACTGCCTGCCCCTACAGCTTTCCTCTAATCTCGGCTGAATGGTTTCATTACATGACATGTTAACGCACCAACAGAGCTGGAAAGGCTGAGTGCTCCTCTAGGTGTACACAATGTAAAATCATTAGGCTGCTTAAGAAGCTTCCCAAATGCTTTCTGTCAGCAGTTAGATGGCAATTACAGAATTAACTGGAACAGACCACGTCTCCCCCTCGCTGACCCACAGCCTGCCAACGAGGGGATACCATTTCAATGGAAAAAAGGTATCACCTGTCAGAAGAACAATACGAACATGAATAGCATATGGAAACCATTTACCGGCTACCACACTATGCACTCACCGAGGGCCCTGCAAATTCGAGTACTGCTCGGACCAAGCCAGGGTCAACCAACGTGCTAATGATACTTGTGTTGCCCTTTCTCTGCGAACCATGTGGGTGAATAAAACTGTGAGGAGACCAAGACTTTCAGCCACTTGTGCTGGTGGGGCAAAGGCATCAAGGACTGGCACAGGTGGGATGGGGAAGGGTGGCGTGGAGCATCCTGCCTGCCTGCCCTCCCCACCGCCTGGGACTGTGATGCTGATGGAGGATGCTGTGATGCTGGAGGCAGGAGGCGAGTCTCCCTGGCCTGCCCCTGTGATCCATGCAGACAAGGGAGGTCCTCCAAAGTGCTGCTTGGAGGTCCTGAGGAAGGACCCCGCTTCAAGTTACTCGTTTCAGTCACTATCGCTGCCTCTTGCTGCGTGCCAACCACTGCCAGCCCACTGGCTTGCCCGCCCTGGAGGGGCGGGTAATAGAGCTGCTCTGTACATGGACAGAGTAATCCTAGCTGGATGTTTCTCAGAGTTATCAAAAGCCAGGGACACAGCTTGCAATTTCTAACTGGGCCACACACTTGCTGGGCTGTTACTGTCACTCTCATGCCCACAGTATAACCATAATCCTTCCCTGAGCCACCACACATATAAGTCAGTATAATGGCTAACTTCCTTTCCTGGCATTTTAACCTTTCCTTCTCCTTTCCAGACCTGGACCTTATGCACCACCTTTCTTTCTTTCCTGTATCACATCCCAAAGCTTGCTTTGGTTCCCATTGGCTCTGCCTTTCCCTACACCTCTGCCCCATTCCTCCTCAATGCTTTCCCTTGCTGCTTTTCCAGAAGCACACTTGGATGCTGCTGCCCACTCCAGCTTCGTGCCATCTGTCCAGTCTCCTCCTGCTTCTGGAGCAGCTTCCTCACTACCTATTTATTCAGCTAACTCCTTAGGGTAATGGCAAGAAAACCCTAATGTCCACCACCAAAGTCTGTCTTCCTCCAAATGTCTCACTGTTGCGGGTCTTTTCCACTCGTATTCTTCTGCATTGCTCTTACTTGCACCTTCATGTGTCACCTGGCGGGATCCTGAGTCATCCACATCTGGAGTAACAAATTCACAGCTCATATACAGATCAAGTACAGGCCACCAGGACTATTTACCTGGTCCACAGCCTGTTCCTGGTATCTCTTCTCTTGGGAATGACCAAGGAGGAGTTGTCCCAGCAGCTGGCAGGGCAGCTACAGCAGACAGTGCACCTCTGCCTGCCCACCCTGAAGGCACTTCTCAGAAAGAGGGTGGTGGGGATCGGGCAGCACTAATTGTCCTGGTGATAGCCACCTCCTGGGGGCTCCCCAGGAACAGCAAGAACATCATGGATAGCACACACAACCATATGGTTGGAGGGACCCTGTGAGCCATCAAGCCCACCAAGACTCATCTTATGCTGAACCTACAGCCCTCCTGACAGATGTTCGCTTAATCTGCCAGAGCTGGGGACTGTGCACTGTCCTCAAGCAGCACGTCCTGCAAATGACCTGCGCAAGACATTGATGAGCAGTTAGGATTTACAGCAATAGACTGTATGGTCCATAGGCAGGAGATCTGGTCAGATAGAAGAGAAATGGCTCTGGCATCCAGCCCACCCTGACACCAGAATAACAGCATGACCCATCCAGCTGGAAAGTTTGGGCTCACTGCTTTATATTTGTCTAGGCAAGAGCCTGGTAAGCGTTTTTACACTCTTTGCTTATTGTAAAGACCCATGTGAGTTAGGGGAATTGGTTAAAAATGTTCAGTTCTATTTTGTTCCATGAGGGAAATATACATCATTTTACATTTTCACATCTTTCCTTTCACTTTTTTTCCTCCAAAGGGGGAAATAAAAAAAAAAAAATTAAAAAAAAAGACTACCTGTGGAAGGGCATTCAAATAAAACAGAATGATTTTTTAACATCAAAAACTGAAAATAAAAAAAATACCAAAAAAAATAAATCCCTTTTTGGTTTTGTTTGCCAAAACACACCTATTTGTCTCTGTGCAACATTCATAACAACTACAGATGCTGCTTTGTGGTAGCCACAGGCTCATTCATCAGCCAGATCTTCTGGGTAAATGCACTAAACCTCACAAGAGACACCTTTTCACCTGCGTAGAAAAAGATGTTGACAGGGCAAGGACTATGGGCTGGGCCTGGGAAGAGGGGCAGAAAGTGCTCAAGGAGGACTGTCTAAGGTGTGTAGCTGTTCATTCTGCCAGCGAGCATCTGTCTTGTAAATATGAAAGTTAACTGTTCGATATTCCAATTTTTATTCTCGCATAGGGAAAAAAGCAAAGGAAAACCAATTGCCAATCCATAGGGCTGCTAAAAGGGCAGCTGTGAAGGAGGACAGGGTTTAAACAACTCAGGGCACCTAAAATAATGATCAGCTTAGGAAAATATAACCAACAAGAATGCAGACAAAACAGCTGTCGGGGCTGCAGCTGGGTCCTGTCTCAGTGAAAGCAACGGGTGTCAAGTTCAATCTTCAGCCCTCTCCATCATTGTTCCTTGTGTTAACAAAGCAGCCTGGAAGGGGAAGCAGTGCCAGAGGAAAGCCTGACCCTCTTGTCCAGCTCAGTCCCCCACTGACTGTCCCAACCATCGCCTGGCCCAGCCACCTCAAGCGCACGTGGGCATCTAAAACCCCTGCCCTCACCAGGAGCTCAACACCACCCAGGGAGACTTCCAAAGCCACCCGGGGACAGGGTCCTTTCTGGTGCTGCCCAAGGTGCCCTCCAGTTCCCAAGACATGGGCAAGCTGCGGGCCGGTGGAGAAGTGCCTGGGGACCCCAGGGCCCTCCAGGCCACCAGCTGCAGCCCTGGCACCTTATCTGAGGGCATCTCAATTGGCTTTAAACGTCCATGTGGGGCTTACTGGATCAAGCCCAGTGGTTTCCCAGTCCCCTCCAGCAGCACACGCAGGTTAAGTTGAGTGCATATGTAAATTGATGGAAGTCTGGACCTTGTGATATTTAGCTCCCACTGTGAGCTAAATTTCCTCATTTCATATGTAAAGTGCCCTACACATTTTTGCTGATACACAGACAATCATTTTAAAAGCCAATGAACCTCCTCACCCCACCTCAGGTGCCACCTTCTAATCACCACACGAAATTTCATCCTCTCTATATAAAAAATGTATGGCAACAGACTTGCCTGCCACATGCCTGCAGAGATAATTAAATGTCGATGCCAGAAAATACGAAGCTAGAGGTTGGCAAAATTTCTCTACGGCTTTTCATCCCCGGCTTTTGAGTTCATGGAGAAGGAAAATGGGAGCTTGGCAATGACAAGAGATTTAAGGGAGTCTGTGAGAACCATTTTTTCTGTGAGCAGAGAGGGAAGATTTCATTAATCTTTTTATCTGTCAAGGTACCGCACTAATTTATGCACAGCCACGAATTTCGCTCAGCGTGTGTGATATTATACTACACGACTGCCGATGTTTTTTTGTAAAATATGTTTTGGCTTATTGAGTTGCTGTACCAAATCATTCACTTCTGCGTTTTCTCCCTCGTTTTTTTAATAAACATCGTCTACCATATATTATGTAAAGACTGTCCCCATCTCACGCACCGCAAAGCAGTGGTGTAAATCCAAATGTGAGGAAACGGAGGAAAGAAACAAAACTGGATGTAAATGCCACTAGGCCTGCGTCACCAGCAATCAGTGGGAAGCACAGGATGAGCTTTAAAAAGCACGATGGCTAGAAAATGGCCTGTTTCAGGTGTGTTCTTTGGGGCAGAGGTGGCTGATTAGCAGAGGGAGAAGATCACAGCAGAACCAAGCCTTTGGCTGGACACCAGCCCCGCGGCTTCTGTCCCGGCCAATGTCTTTGTCCAGAGTCTGCTCTGCCTGGCCTCCTTGGAGAAGACAGGGAAGCGATATTGTTGGACTCAGCGCAGGAAGCAGGGGCTGCTGTTCACACATGCGCAGGGATGTGTCGGCATGATCCTGCTCTTTATCTTTTGTTTTGCCGTTTCCTCTCCCTCCTCAGCCTGATGTTTTTGATCTATTGGTGGATTTCAGCAGCTCCCTTGCCAATGATATTATTGGCATCTCAGTTGTTTTCCTCATGTTTCTTCTTCCACGTGCTTTTGGTGACATCAGCATCATGCCTGGACTCCCACCACTTCCTCTTTCAATAACTGCTGTTGCTGTTGGCATCTGGGAGAGCTCCCCAAGGCTCCCTCCTTCCTGCACTGGGCAGCTGGGAATAACCTGCTTCTCATCCCTCCTTTTCCTCTTTCCTGCACAGTCACAGCTCTCAGTCAGGGATGCTGCTTTCTCTGCAGATGTTTGCTTATTCTACCTGGCTGTGAATAGCCTTTTCTGCTTCACACATGAGAACTGAGGACATGGAAATTATATATTTTCGGTGTTCAGATCCCACTAGGGATAGGAGTTGGCAAGGGATTTACAGGCAAGTCCTTAATGACCTGTTCTAAATCAAACTGCAGGACTCCACCCTCCTTTTCCTCCTTTATCTTGGCCTTTCCATCACTTCCAATGCAGGCAACCGCACTCTTTTTGTCTCCCCTGCGTGTTTCATTCCCATCCCTTCAACTGGGAGGTCTTCTGTGTCCTTTCTTCAGCTTTTGGGGCTTCAAGGCTCTGCCCTTCGTACCACCCTCTTTTCTTTCTGCATCATTTATTTTACAGAATATGATGCGATCACCCAGTGAGAATCCTACCCTTTTCCTCATCAGCTCACATCTCTGTTGGTGCAACGACCATTCCTCTGGCTTTGACGTGACTAAAGCAATCCTGCCCTCATCCTTTCGTAAGGCTACTGCTGCAGAGACCCACACCCCTAGCCCGTAACCCCAAAGCTTTACTATTGCTCTGACGACTATTGTTCCTTTTATCTCATCCTGGTCTCTGGATGGGTTTTTATCTTGAAAAAGTAAAATATTCAGGGCAAGGACTATCTTTTTGTTTTGTCCTTGCACAGCACATAGCACCGTGGGGCTCCAGTCCACAGTGAGAGTCTCTAAGCTCTGTCGTTAATGAAAGTGATAAAATGATAAATACACCAAAACTGGCAGCAGTTGTAACTAGCCTGAGCTAGCTTGTCTCTCCTGCTCTCACACAAGCAGTAAAAACTGACAGACAATGCTGTTGCCAGTGAAGAGATTTCAGACTTACAAACCATAGTAACCAGCAGTGGGAACAGCAAGGTACTGGGTACTTGTGTACCCAACCACCGTGTCTGGTGTTCTACACTTATCTGCATAGTAAATTACATGGATTAAAAAACTCACCAGGTACCTCTCCAATGGTTATATCCAACAGGCTGCAGGCAGCTGGGTTCATATCATCTCAATTTCCTTCCTAGGGTTGTTGTCAGTGAGAAAGCCTACCCTTACTTTGGCCATAGACTATACTTTTCCATGATAAATCTCTTCTCCCGTCAGCACTCTTCCTGCATACTTGCTAGAAGTGATGGAAACATTGTCTTACAAAATAGAGAAAAGTCATGTTTGTTTGACTGAGTTTAAAATGGAGCTCTCCTTTTTCCTCAAATACTTCTTTTCATTTCACTGGATTTTACCACAACTTTTCTCAACCAACCCCCTTTTCCCATTAAATTATACACTTGTAAGATTTTCATTGAGATGCCAGATGATGCAGGGAAAAAAAAAGCTGTAGCATAAACACCTTCCAGAAGCAGAAAATGAGTTGCCCGCCTTTTGCAGAGCCAAACAGCTCTGTGTCTGATCCTTTCCCTTCTTCCTCTTCTGTCCAGCGGCTCGTCGGGAAGGCAGCAGCTCTCCCTGCTCATCCAGCAACCTTCAATACGAGTGCTGGAGGTGTATTTGGTGTTAGCAGCAAGAGGGCGGCTAGAACTAGGTGTCACTGGTGCTTCCCAGTGACACCATCTGGGTGGCAGCATGCGGTGATGGATGGTAGAAAAAAAGTATGGGTCAAAGGAGGGGGGAAAGGGAGGAGGAAGAAGAAACATAGGTGTCTTTTGACGTCAATAAATATTCAAAGTAAACATAAGATTAATTTTGCAATCCATCTGCATATGAAACCGATGCCGGATGTGGCTTGTTTGGTTTTCATCTGCCAAATCCAACAAATATTATCAGGGTGGAATTTGGCCATACTTACAGTATTCCAGTAAAGAAACGATGGTGTAACTGTGGGTATGGAAAAAAAAAAAAAAGAGTACAGAAATCTTAGGAGCTTATGGGAAGAAACATAAGTAAGATTATGACATGAAGAGCAAAAAGGGTAAAAAGCAACAAAGAAGAAAGCATATAAATATTTAAAACAAGGAAATGCCATCAATATAGTCGAGGAATGAAAACTACAGAAAAATAATGGGTCAATAAATAGAGGTCTTGGGAAAATAAAAGTGACAGAGGAACTAAATGTTTTCCTTGCCTCTGAATTTGTTAAGAAAATGTATTAACAATAAACCTATGGAAGACGTGGGGGTACTAATGAGTGCGAACTGGAGATTACTGAGATTAATGAAAGAATGCAAAAGATCCTCTCGTGTAGGATACAGTTACAAAATGCCAGGCAAGTATGAGTTAATCCACAGTTAATACTGGAGATTAGGGATCAAACAGTTGGACCATAAACTGTACATTCTGAGAGAATTATTTATTAATCATGAGTCAGGAGAGTTTTTTGAAAGGCAAATCATGTCAGATAGATATGGGCTTTCTCCACAACATAACTTGCTTTTGGAAAGATGAGGTAAAAATTGAACTGGATTCTCAATAAACTTCAAATCGCGTGGATGTGACAGCCAGGGGTGACCTTGAAAAGCCTGTCCTGACAGAGAGAGCCTTGGCTCACTTTAAGGTGAAAGTTCAATACTATTGATCCTGATTTTCTCAGGGGTAACACAGAACAAATGAGAAAGCACAAGATGTTTACTATAGATGAATTAAAAAATAAAAGCGTGATAAGATTTTTGGTGGGCCACAGAATTAAATTTCAGACTAATTGCCAGATTGTTTCTAAGAAACAAAAAAAATATTTGTAGGTAAGTGGACGCTGGGGTGAAATTCAGTGTTCTTTGCAAGAATTGGTAAAACTGAAGTCCTCTCTCTGTCTGTCAGAAAACAACTACTTTTGGAGCCACATGATTACTGATTTTGACATTAAAAAAATGTGTAAAACATTTGGAAATGATACTAAAACAGAGTGGTTAAGAGACATACAATACTGTACATGTTAACTAGTATAGTAACCTGAGCAACAATAAAAGGCTCTGAGTCACAAATGAATAGCCACAATGCCGATCTCCCTTTTGCTGCCATAAATTGGAAGTATTTCTAATGAAACAAAAAAAAGAATTATGTTGATGTAAAACATGCACATATGTGTATATGCGGCCTGGTTTTGTATGATTATGTGATTAGAGAACATAGTATCCCGCCAAGGATATAAAAAGGAAAAATGTAACCTTAAGTATGGCATTTTTTAATTCCTTTTTGCAAAATGAATAATTATCTTCTAGTAAGTTTTGGTTTCAGGGAAGGTAATGACAGGAGCTAATGAGTTGCAGACAAGCAAAAACACACAAAATGGGGCTTGAAGAAAAGCAAGAATGGACAAGAAAAACTGCAACCCTCTCAGTGATGTTATATGTTTAAGCAAGAATTTCTAATTGAGGTCATTTCACTCACCAAAATTAGAACACCAGCCGAGGGGAAGGCGAAATATGTATCTAAATAATTTAAGGAGGATTATTTTACAGAGACAGCAATCAGGAGGTGACACAGATATTCAGCAGAAATGGAGAGGTCAGACAACGCCGATGTGAGCAAAATCCTGCCGTCCACGTAGAGCTTTAACTGATGCACGCTTGAGGTTAGCCAAGGACCCAGAGTACTGCGGGGGGCAAAGAATTTGTCAGCCATCCCATTTTTCTTGCAGGGTGGCTGTGCGGGGCCATTCGTATTACATTGATTTCTGGGCGTGCTTTTGCCCTTCTGTGGCACACATTTTCCACATTTATAGGCCATAAAAACCAGATAGAGTCATAAGCTTTGTAAATGTCATTATATAAATTCTATTGTTTATAAAAGAGGAAAAGAGAATTCAAATTCACATTTTCCAACCAGTTTCGTGATAGAGAAATGCCAGATCTATCGTCAAGCTCCGCCCAGCAGGAAAAAAAACACAGCAGAAACATTTCAGATAGGCAGAAAACTGGGTAATTATGGAGACTTCGCCTTTCACATCTAGTCTAAGCACTCTGCCCAGAAGGGCTGACGAAGCTGTATTTCTTCTTACCTGTGTGAAGCCACCGCCGAGCAATTATTCTGGAATCTTGTAGGGCTTACCTGAAAAAATAAAAATCAAATCAATTTGGATTAAGTCGTCTCATGGCTGGAGAAAGAAGGTATCGGTTCCCAGTTTACACAGTCATGAAGTGATAAGAAAAGCTAATATCCATCAAAATTCAGGAAAAGGATTTATGAAATTTCATAATGAAACTTAGTACTTGTTTACTTTTCAGCTTTCATCTAGAGCCCTCCAACCACTTTCAATACATCATGTGTCATGTTATCCCCACTTCACAGCGCTTAAATTTAGGCAAGGGAAGAGTTCACATGGACTGCCTGCCACCCCAGAAAGAGAGCTTGAAACCATGGACTAGCGTGGAGTGTCCTTCCCTTGGTTTCCCTGCTGTGGTCTCCAGACAATGCTGCCTCCTGTTCGCTCCGAAGGCCCACACACACAACACGCACAGGTGCAAACACTGAAAAGCAGGGACCCATCTCTCAAAGAATGGCCTATTGAGGCCGACCGAATTTGCATTTAGACTTCAGCCTTCTTGGCCTCCACCCAGTGCCTGCTTCCAAAGAGCTGGGAGCCCAAATCAATATTGTCTATAACTTCTCAGCTTGGCAAATGCACACACAACAAACAGGCACTTTGTGTCCCTCTGCAGAAAGAAACAATCCTGCACCACTGAAGATCATTTCTTCTGCCTTTCATTCTTTGACTTAATTGAATCCTGGCTTTGTCCCTTATTGCTGTTATAGAAATAACTGAGACAGAAATGTTGTCTAGCAAACTAATTACAAAATTGTAATCCTAATCCTAACATAATTTATTTGGTCAAATCCTAATCCAGCTCCTATTGAAGTTCAAGAGTCTTCCTAGATGGTCAGGAATTAGACTGGACAATAAAGATCTCTGCTTACTATCAGTCTGCAAGCCAGCTGCATTTAATACTTTTATCTGAAATAAATCATAAAATTCATCAATGGCAACATTTTTATCTGAGCCTAAAAATAAGGGAGTATGAAGCAGTGAGGGAGACAACTCATTTATATATACCAGTCTGGACAGTTTGAAATGAAGGAGCCAGATCACGTCTGCAGGAACAAAGAACACGTTGACTGTTAAAAGCTGGACCACAGGATACTGAAGAGTGGAGATCATCAGCCTGGACACGCAGCTGAGCATCCAATGCAATAGTAGTTATGTAGGGGACACAAGGAAATATCAAGGAGGTGGAGAAATCATCTGTATAAAGCTGGTGAAACTGTCACAGCGTTACTGTGCCCATTTCAGAGACTTACTTGTAAATGTGTTGGTTAGATATGCAGAAGGGATCAGTGGGCCAATTTGGTCTCCTGAGGTGTCAGTGGGCTACTTCTAGAAGGTCTGTAAAAGAGCACAAAAAGAGCAGTGGGCATATGGAAATTTTTAGAATTTTATTTACTGAAAAAGGGGAAAATTGCTGTTCTGGTTTGACCTCCTGTATAAAAGAACTTTATATGCTCTCTTGAACATATGCAGGGACACCTCCCACTAGACCAGGCTGCTCAAAGCCCCATCCAGCCTGGCCTTGAACACTTCCAGGGATGGGGCATCCACAGCCTCCCTGGGCAACCTGTTCCAGTGCCTCACCACCCTCACAGTAAAGAATTTCTTCTTAATATCTAATCTAAATCTACCCTCTTCCAGTTTAAAACTGTTACCCCTTTGCTACTGATAAAAAGTCTTTCCTGTAGGCCCCCTTT